>ML786150.1:209385-232980 GCA_009831015.1 Picea engelmannii | reverse complement strand
TGCTTGACACGCGTCCTCCCTACAGCTCCGTCCTCCTCCACTTATGGACTTGACAGTTGGCTCCCACTCATCGGAGTTTCGCGGTTCGCGACTCCGTATGGCAAGAGTTTCTTGCATTCGGAAACCCCGATATGCCGAACCCCAATTCCCCGATCTCCGACTCTTCGGGATCCTCTGCCACGTGTTCTGGATGAAATCAATGGTTAGGATTTCTTTCCTGCACGCTAGGGTTTAACTCCGGTGCGACTTCCCGAGATCGGACGGTTATCGGGTCTAAGGTCTAAGATCTGACAGTTCAGATCACTTCCCCTTGCATGCTCCCCCTTCAGAGGTTATACTCCATGCAACTCCTCCCGATCCAACGGCTGACGGAAATGTGAGCCGAGATCTAACGGTCCAGATTCATTCTTTTTGGGTTTTGGGATTTACGATCCCGACTTCTCATTGTTCACGATGAGAGAGGGTAAGGCATGAAATGCTTGCGTTACTTTCTTAAATCTAATGATCATGAATGATTATGGTTCCTCCGACGAGATTTCATCCGTCGACTGGTCATTCCTCACAACACTACTAACCTGGAACCTTAAGAGAATCGCTCCTCCCCGTGCAGGGTCAATAAGGCCTGTACGTTCAAATTCTTGTTCTGGGTTCTTAGTGAACCTTTCCAAGTAGGAAATCTCTGTGAAGAGATTCCTACCAGGGCATTTCCGGAAGCGGATAAAGGAAGATAGCTTTCTGAGAACGACTGGACAGGGTGAGATACATTTATCAAGCGAGCCGAGCACGGTCTCCCCGGTGCTAAACATATATATATATATATCAATTCCTTCATATCACATTCTACGCGAATAGTCTTATGCGGGAGTCATTTATAATTTCACCATTCTATAAGCCAATATCTACTCATGATCAATTTCTGCACAGACATTCTTATACAGGAAATAGTTACAATTTCACAATTTTATGAACATGTGTGACAGCATACAATTTCGATGTGCAACATAAGCAAAATACTTATCAGAAGTAATTATAGCAATGGAAGTGACTGCTGAGAGGGGTGCTCGTTTCCACCCAACTGTAGGCGTAGCGACTCCTACTGGATTTACCACTAGCCACCCCCGAGCTGAGACCACGATGTTTTGAGACTCGCGTCTTCCTGTCTTCCAGTGTCCAGGAGCGAAGGTTGCAATCCTCCTCCTGTGATCACTCACTCGGCATAGAAAATCGCTCGAGTTCCCCTCGTGTCTGCCCCCTTTCAATCGTTTCAGCCGCACGCCATATCCTCTCGCGAGGTTGCGTGTGACACGATTCCCCTCGCGTCTGATCGGGCCTGACGGCTTCATGAATGGGCGGTTCACCATCCCATCCACCATTAAGCCGTCCACCCACCAACCTGCGAGGCATTAGATTTGGAGCCAGCGAGCCGCTTTTGGTTCTCCGGGCCAGTGGAGTCCAAATACGGTCTTTTTTTCTCGGCGGAAGTTAACGCCCCTTTTTCAAGGTGCCCTCCACCACCATCGTGGTCTCTTTTCCGCACATCCCCTCTCAACAATCCTGCAATATAATTTCATAATGTTATTTACATTCATCGACCTTCTTCATAAGGTCCACTCTCATCATTCACACTGATGAGTTTTGCCATAGTCCTCGGCTAGTTCAGTTATATTTACAATCTGGGGGAAACAGGGTGTTACAATTTGATGCTTATGTCTCTTCATTTTTTAGCTTTTCCTTCTTTAATGGTGCACTTTAATTTATGCTCATTTAATGCAATTCTTTATAAGTCACTCGATGAAAAGACATTGTATCAATAATGGTGTTAAATTCTTGATAGCATCTGATTCCAATAGATAATAAGTGTTTTCTATGTGGAAAAATCCATGATGTAGCTTGCAGGTTTTGATAAATAACCAAAGCATTTCAAAGGATCTGGCATCTTACATAAGCTAGGAGTGCTTTTAGAAAAATAGTATAGTGCTCTTTGATGTTTGAATTTATTTGTTAGAGAATGATAAATGAATATAACCAACTCCATCACCCTTCTGAATCTGTATAGTCATGTGCTTTGTTCGTTTGAATTGGAAACATCTTCTCTATCTGTTGCCGATTGTTTTTAGCTTTTCCCCAACATGCAATGATATAGCATCATAAATATTCCTTCATAAAACCCATGCTTACTTGTTGACACTCTTGGGGTGACACCATCGTGCTCTATCTGGCTCTGTTGAGAATAGTGGTCGAGCGTATGCATTGTTTCGGGTTCATTTACCACTTGTAATGATAATTACACACAACCTGCAATAATAACAACTCAAGGCGCAAACATGCATGATCCTTAGCAAGAAGTCTATAATGATGGTTAAACTGGTGGTAACTCGCATGATCTTGAGTGCTCGGGGACATGCACACACATAAGAGGCACCAACATAGCTTAATTAAATTTTTTTAATTTTTTTGAATGTGAAAACTAAAAAAATGTGTTTTTTGTTGTTTGTAAGAATAGAGGAATTCTTGCAATCAATGTCTTTTTGCATCAAAAGACCTCAATTAACCTGTTGGCAACCCAGTGGTGACATAACCATGGTGATGTTCCTTATTCATTTCAAATCATGAATTGTAATAACCTTATAAAGAGCAAGGAAATGATGAAAAACAAATAGGAAGGTAAAAAAAAAAATTAAAATGACTCCACACACCATTGAAAATAAACTAAGAAAAAAAAACTAGGTTGAAAGATGGATGGATTAATGAAGGAGTAAAAGGAAGACGTGCATACCTAGGATTTAACATCGGGCACTCCAACTGGGGATAACACTTCCCAATGAGGTGCTAAAAACAACAAACTGTGTTCCTTAGTTCTTTATTTCTGTCACCCTTAATCTATTCTAAAGAACATCTGCATCATGCAAACCAAAAACTGCAAGATGAAACAAACCACTCTACAAACAAACTGCAATATGAAAATCCCCATCTCTTGTACAGTGCCAAATTCATTGGATGATGGAGTCTTATTGCTAATTTATTATATAAGAAAACTAAAAATGAAATGCTTGAATGGTGAGCTTATTAAACACACCCCTACTCTACTCAATTGAAAACCAAGTAATCATGTGTAATCATATTTCCAGTGAAGCCATATGAGGAACTGATTAACAAGCTAAAACTGACCTCCATCTTTAAGTACGAATATGATAGTAGAAACTGAAACATATAGCAACAACTTACAATATTGAAGCCCATACTTAAAGTTTTGAAATTCTTCCTTCACAAAACATGACAGAAAATTCTTTAATCCAATTTGACTTCATATAGACTGTTATAGGATCTGCAAAAACATGAGAACCATACCTTGATGGATAAGTAGCAATATATTCTTTAATTTGAATTCCATGGCTGATTTGTCCTTGCTGGGATTCTTCTATTTCTAGCTAAAAGATGTCATATTCAGGCTTGAAGAAATCTTGAATTTTCTACTCAATTTTTCCAGAAGAAAGGAGAAATATGTGTTCATGACCTTCAACCTTCAACATTACTTTCCTCATAATCATCAAATGATGGAGGATCATTAAAGGAAAATGCTTGGTCAAGTTCCTTTAGAAGAATAATTTTCGTATGAGACTTTGTAACAAAAAATGGTTGAGAATAAAATTGATCTTGTGGAGTAAGCACATCATCATCATAATCAGGTTGATCAGAATTTTCAGAAGAGGAAAATATTACTTGTTGCTTGTGTAAATCATCATCAAAGTCATAATACTCATCATAAATAGGTGCATCAAATTTTTTTGCATCTTGTAAAGAATGAATTAAAATAGTGTCTTTATTTTCCTTCAAAGGTTCATCATTTATTTCACTGTACCCTAAAGTAGAAAAGTTTTCAAGAGTATGATGATGCACGAATAATTCCTTATATTAACCATAATCAATCATAGATTCTATAGAAGATACCTCTTGAGCCAATTCTAAAACAATTGTTTCCTCATAATCTATTTGACAACCTTCATCACTGTGATATGTTGGTTTTCCAAGTCCAAGAAATGGCTGCTGAAAATTCCCAGAAAGAGTTTCTTGTGTTTGACCATCAACATTTATTTCTTCATAGTTAACCAAATATTTACGAGAACATAGAACAATAGATTCATCATAACATCTAATTGAGACATTTGAAATAATGGAAAATGTATCCAAAGCCTTGTTATCATTAATTTCATCATTAATGAAATGCCCAACATAATCTTTCTAGATAAAAGAATTAGAACAAGACTCATATGTAACTGAATCTTCCTCCACTTCTTCAACGGAAATATCTCTTTCATTTTCACTACTAGAAGAACTAATAATTGAATGTTGAATATAAGATCCAAATTCTTCACAACAATGTTAAAAAAATAGGTCAGCTGAAATTTATTTCTTGTAATGATTATGGAAGGCAGCATGAAAATATTTTAAAGAAGATATCCTAGAAGGCTATAAGGATCTGAACCATTCTCGTGCCTCTCCCTCTAACGAGTACATGAAAATTTCCATTAATACATCCTCATGATGTATACCCAATCGATGCATGACTTCATGGAATTCAAGCAAATGATCAGGGTTATCATCTCTATCTTCTCTAAATATGGGAAATTAATCACCCCACTCATCTATAGTAGGAGAAACATTTGGAAAACCAGGAACAACAGAGAAATTAAGACGATCAAACCTCTGAGACAAGATGGATTCCATCTGAAAATATGACTTCTTGAAATTGTGGAGTCGCCACTGGATTCTTTAACCATGGAGTCGCCAGGTGAATGATTTGCAGTCTAAATGTGTCTGGATTTTGTTTACCATAAAAAACTAGATCTGATCATTTTCGTTTTCCCAGGGAAATATTACTTTGTTACTCCATCCCCAGAAACAACGCTAGAAGATGTTGGTCCTAAGGTCTGCACCTAACTACTAAAGGGAAGAGCTAGGCCACCTCAAGTTTTGGAATGATGTGTTTAAATGAATTAGGTTTGTTGGTCAGTTGATAGATGGGTTTCCAAGGACAAGGGTCTAGTCGGAGTGTTGAACAATACCACTATAAGGTTTCCCTTAGTTGATGGCATGCATTTCGGTGAGAAAATACAGGTATGAAGAATAAAACAAATGAAATACAAACATGCCTACAATTTTACTTGTTGTATGGAATTTCAGACTTGAAATTATATTCCAGATCTAAAACATATATCTTGACACAAATCATCCAAACAAGGTTGTATTACAGTGAACTATTTATTGAAAGCAATATTTGAAAATCAGGTTGCAGGTGGCTATTATTATTTTATAAATATTACTTTGAGGTTGTAGTGAAACCATGGAATTTGAATGCAGGACTAGATCATCTATTGTGCATATTGTCAGGAGAAGATGCAGGAAATTTAGATGACAACTTTCTACATGCGTAATTACTTGCAGTAAGGATGGTGGATGATTACTTCTCGACATCATACAATTTCTAAGCACATGCATGGCTCCATCCGAGATGACTGTAGCGCAAAAGAAACAACTGGTAGTGAAAGAAACAGATTATCAGTTGATTGCAGGGAATTTATACAAGATGGGTGCAGATGGAATACTAAGACGTTGTGTGTTGGAGCACAAAAGGCGGATGATACTTGAAGAAACGCAAGATGGAATTGTTGGAGGACATTATGTAGGGAGAGAAACTGCACATAATATTTTATGCGCAAAGATTTGGTGGCCTACACTTCACAAGGATGCGAAGGAGTATTGTCAGTCATGCAATGTATGCCAAAGGGTGAGAAAGCCATCCAGGAGGGATGAAATGCCTTTGCATCCATAAGTTATGTTGCAAACATTTGAGAAATGGGCCATAAAATTTGTAGGTACAATCAATGCACAAGCAAGAAGATTAGGGGCGAGATACACCATCACTATAACGAAGTATTTGAGAAGGTGGGTAGAAGCAACCCCAGTTACAGATTGCATTGTGGAGACTGTTGTGCGGTTTCTGTTCAAGAATGTAGTCAAAAGGTTTGGATGTCCACGCATATTACTTAGTGATCAAGGCACACACTTTCTAAACAAGACAATTGCAACATTGATTGAGGAGTTACAGATTCATCTCCAAAAGAGTACCCCATGTAACCCTAAGGCCAATGGAATAGTGGAAGATTTTAACAAGATCTTGGAGAATGCCTTGACCAAGATTTGCAATGTAGGAAGAGATGATTGGGATTTATTATTTCTTGCAGTACTATGGGATTATAGGACTACAATTAATAAGTTGACAGGATATACACACTTCAGGTTGGTCTATGGGAAAGAAGTAGTAATGCTAATGAATTTTATTCTTCCTAGCCTATGCATTGTAGCAATCACGGAGCTATCAGACATTGGCACAATAGAGGAAATATTAACACGACTAGTATATCTTGAGGAGAATTGGTTTGTCGCAGGATTCCATCAACAAGTTCAAAAATCCAGAAAGAAGGCTTGGCATGATCAACACATTAAACAGAAGACTCCATGACAACAAATTTATGCAGCATCCAAGGAAATTTAGAATGCACTAGTTAGGACCTTATGTGATTCAACAAGTGTTGAACGGTTGGAAACCTTGAATAGTGAAGTCCTTGAAGGAATGGTGAATGAAAGTCGGTTGAAACTATATAGACATGATCAACAGTTTGTGCAGTAATCTAGGTTGTGTCAGAACAAATGTATTATTGTAGTTGTACCATAGTAGGCAAGAAAAGAAGGAAAAACAAATAAAAATTAGATACAAGAAAAAGAAAAAGAGCATTTGAGTACCAACACATAATAACTTGCACAAAAGGAATGGTCATCACACATCAGAATAACATTGCGCCAATTTAGGAGACGAGACAAACTGCGAAGCATACAAATAAAACAACAAAGAACCAGTGCACAGTTTGGCAATGACAGGATCGTTAAAACCATTAAACCACAGAAACAATGGTTATGAAGCGGGAGTGATAGGTCATAAAAGCATCATATAACTCTTAAATGGTAAAATCCACCAGAAATCACGGTAGATTAGCAGTACGAGGGAAAAATCACACGATGGATTTATTAATTAGGATGCAATTATGGAGCAACCCATCAACCATGGTGGTGGAATGGACAAGTTAGTTAATATGGCATGGGATAGGTATGGTTGGCCTGAAACCATGAAAACATAAGAAGATCGTTAAATGCAAAGAATTGTTGCATCCAAATAGGAGAAAATAGAGTGAACCAGAGCGAAGTGGAGAACAAAGTAGAGCTACAACTACCAGAGAATAGACACAACACCAATTAAGGAATGTATCACCCAAGATGAATGGGGAAATATCTACTAGCAGTACCATCGGTCCCACGTAGAGTGAGTAGGGAAGGAGATATGCTTGGCAATACTGTCGGCCTCAAGTTCGAGGATCATGACATTACCGATGAACAAACATTTCTAGAGCTAGCTAGGGAAACATACTTGTGCGCTGAGATCATACTAGGTACAAGGGTTCGCATCGCTTTCAACATAACTTTTCACGTAGACTTGAATGCTCCATGCCAATAAATGAAGATGAAAAGGATTAGGACCCCATTAAAAGAGAAGTTTCCTGGAAATTGGCCTTGTATACGACCCCCAAATTGATGTTGAAAGATTTTCCAAGAGGCGTAAGCGAGGAGGAGGATGATATCATGCTCAAGAAACCTTAGTGGATTAATGACAGATAAGACGATTACAGGAAGAGGAGGCTTAACATAATTATTTCACCATATAGAAATGATGCCTTTGCCATGGGAAACACCACCACCGATGTCGTTGTCTAGACTTAGGCCAATATTATGCGGGAAGAGGCCTTCAAGATGGAGAAGGAAGAAACTCTAAGGCTTATTGTGAAGAAGCACACTAGAAATTGAACAAAAAACAGGAGGAGAAGGCGAGGAAAGTGTTAAAGGAAAAGGATGAAGTTGGGAACATGACGCAAAAAACCCCCAAGTAGCAGTCCAAAAGTTATATAAGGCAATTACAAAAGTTCCCCTAGTAGTCGAAGAGACTATGGAGGAACAAGTGCAGACAATCAGTGAAGTCATTAAGGGCTTATGATCACAAATAGAAGACTTAAAGCTACACAGCATGCCAGGATCGACACCAAAGGTGCGCGAAGGCAAAGAGAACGACAACCACAACAGTTGCGAACATTAAGAAGATAGAAGGAGAATGCACAAAACTTTGTGAGGAGAATACGCAGGTGTCGACAGAGTTGATAGAAGACTCGGAGATGAAGGCCATAAAGGCCAAGCTAAGATAAGCACAAGAATAGGCGCAATAGGAAGTATAAAGGGTGGCTACACTACCACCAGTAGAGCTCATTTCAGCCATTTTGGCTCAGCGACAAGCACAGGTAGAGGTGGAGAGGATGAGGGATCAACAAAATATCCTTCAACAGAGACTGGGACCACTGCAAGAAGAGGCAGCGAGGGTAATTGGAGAATTTTCCACGGTGCAGGGAAAGTTCAAGCAAGCAACGATTGAAGCAAAGGAAAAACTTACAAACTTGACCGCATAGGGAGCATAGGAGATAGAAACAACAAAGGTCACAATCATCAAAGAGGTGGAGGTAGGAGTAGAGGAGATAGCAGCAACAAAGGTTGCAATCATCAAAGAGGTGGAGGTAGTGAAGGTTTCCTCTCAAAACTTCATTTCGGCATGGAAGAGTAGGAAACAAGCCTGAGTGGCTTGGGACGAGCCACAGGTGAGTGTTGGGGGCCCATTGGACAAGTAGCTTTGAAAAAAAAATTGTAGTTTTAATAAAGTTTTGAGGAAAAATCCCAAGTATAGGAAAATGCATGGAAGAAGAAGGAAAGCTAGAGAGCACGCAACTAAGGCGCAGAAGGAGGAAAGTGAACAGAAAGAATACATAGTGTAGACAGAAGAATAAAGCAAGAGAATAAAGAAAGAAAATAAGGCATGACAGGAGGATGATAACCCAACATTCCATAAATAGAAGAACAACGGAAAACCAACATGCATATTGAAAAGCATAAGAAAACCATCAAACAACCAGTTAATTGAGTTGGCCATGCATTGTAATGGGATAATTTTGGGATGAATAGATTAGGGGTTTTAGCCCTAGAATTATGTATAAATATGTAACGGGTTGGGAGATTACGGTTTAGTTCTATTATGCTATGTTATGTTATAGTTTGTTATGTTTTGTTTGATACGGAGTTCCATAGTTATTGAATGTAGCAGTCGATGGATGAGAAGAATGAATAAAGGAATGTTAAAGAGATGTTACAAAATCGTGTGTTGTCTGTCCTTCCGTGTTTGATTATGAATATTGTTTGCATGCATCATAGAATAGATTCATACTATGGTTAAATATGGTGCAATGTTCAGGACTGTGACAGTAACAAATCTATAAAGTAATCTGGAATATGTTGATTATAGGAATCTGGATCATGAGTAAGTTAGTAACTGAATAGACTAGATTTATACGCACAACATAATAAGGAAGAATGAACTGAATGTTTTCCTCCCATTCCCTTACTATTGCATAAGCTTGGTTCTTGCAGTCCCAATAGATACCTTGGGTGAGATTTCATTTGCGTAAGCAGGTGATGCCAAAAGGGCTAGTGTCTGGTGGGTTTTGTTGGTCGTAGATAAACCAAACCTTGGGTCTTACAACCTACACATAGTAGTGCCAACGCCTAGGAAGTTAACGTATCAAATAAGCACATTGATTCCCACAGACCTTTTGGCATTTCGTATTCTGCGGTTACTGTTTTGGATGTTTAGGATTTTCTCATTGATTCTTTATGTTAAAATTCCTTTTTGGCCTCATTGTAATCATGTTCTTGTGAATGTGCATAGTCGTCAAAACTCTTCTCACAGATAAGCTACTGCCATTATAGCGAGTTCATTTCACTCTGCATTTTTACAGTTCCTACATATTTCATTCATTAATTGAAATTGAGTATTATTGTATCCCCATGTTTTTTTCATATTTCTATGTTTTATCTCGTCCCCTCATAAATTTAGATCGGTGATATCACAATGGTTTTCTCTTTATTTGTTTCTTTGTGCATGTCCCCAACGAGGTCAAGGTATAAGGAGTTGGGACTCGAACTACTTGAGCCTCTGAAAGATTGTCCTCGTTATCTCTGACGGCCTCCCATGGCAGAAGAAAAGAGAGACGAGGGAGGAAGAGATATTTTTCAGTTGTTGCTTGAGGAATCCGTCATGTGATAGAGGGACAAGATGATCGAAATTTTTTCCCAAATCCTTTGATGATTGCCGACAATAGCAGACGTGTCTTTGTCAAGCGACCACTTTGGAGACGTCGCCCCTTTCAAGGTACAAGTTAATTTTGATATTCCCATATTTGAAGGTCAAATAGATGCAGATGCTTTGAAAAAATGGTTAAATATGCTAGAAGGTTATTTCTCTATCCACAATTTCTCCAATAGGGAAAATATCACCTTTTCACTCCTTAAGGTTGTCCCCCACGTCAAAAATTTGTGGGAGACTTACAATGAGAAAAAATCCATAGAGGAGTCTGGAATGTTTGAGGCCAAACCCACTTGGGAATCTTTTATGGATGTCGTTAAGAAACAATATTACCATGTTGGAAACTATGACGACCAATACACGAGATGGACCACAATGTGTTAGGAGAGGGACCAAATAGTGCCAGAGTTCATAAATACCTTCCATACCTTGCGCACCAAGCCTGGTATCAAAGACTCCAAGTGACATATGGTTCTAAAATACCATGGGGGTCTACATAGGTATATCCAAACATAAAATTATTTTTTAGACATCTCGTCATTGAGAGTGGCTTATCAATATGTTGTCAAAAACAAGCAAAAAATTGAGCAGAGGAATAATCGGGAATTTGGATCTGTGAATGCATCACAATGGAATTAGGGCAAAGGAATCCCTAGCCTATAGAAAAAAGGAGAAATCAAGGATGTACAACCTTAGGATGATCAATCTAAGCCACAAGCAAAGAAGGGTAAGGGGAAGTTAAAGAAAGACACTAGGGAGTGGTGTGAGTTCCACAAAATCCCCTGGCACAACACTAATCAATGTCCCTTAAAGCTATCATTGGTGACCAAGATGAAAGACTCATAGTCATATTTGAGTTGTAACTCTGATTAAGAGATAGACAAGGGAAAGAAGATCATTGATGCAGAACCCGGTGCCATAGTTTCTATCACCAAGTTCCATGCAAACAAACCAAAAGATCTAGAGGAAGGCGAGTGCCTTTTTCACTCATAGATGTGGGTGAAGGGTGTTCCACTACATTTCATTGTTGATAGCAGAACCCAAAAGAACCTAATCTTAGTAAAGGTCATCAAGCAATTGGAATTATCGACAACACCACATCCGTGGCCATACAACATCAGGTGGCTCAACCAAGGATCGGATCTTCGCATTAATCAACAGTGTTGCATGCCCTATGGCATCAAGCCCTTCAAGGATGAGGTATTGTGTGATGTTTCCCCACTTGAAGTTTATGATGTCATTTTAGGCCAACCATATATGTGGAAAAATCATGTTGTATATGAATCTAGACCTCATAGTGTAATTGTTACTTTGGGCACACAATTGTATAGGATACTAGAGGTAGCTCCACCTACCACAAATTCTTTAGTCTTAGTTAAGCAATGCAGGAAGGTCATTTATGAGATTGGGAATTTTTTCCTTTTCATTATTCTCTCTCAAGGTTAACGAAAGGTCATTACCACATCCATGGCCTCCACATAGGGCTTCTCTACACAACGGAAGCAAGTGGACAAAGTCATGGAAGAATATTGAGACATGTTTACCTTACCTATCGGGGTGCCTCTGCACTGTCAGGTTAAGCATTCAGCCGATAAGACCCCTGGCATGCATTTACATAATGGGTCGGTATATCGTTTCTCTCTTCTAGAAAATGAGGAATCAAGATTTAGATTCAAGAGTTGCTCCAAAAATGGATCATTTGACCAAGCTCCTCACCCTACAGAAGCCCAATCGTGGTCGTGAAAAAGAAAGACAAGACCTAGTGACTTTGTATTGATTATAGAGGTATGAACAAAATCATAGTCAGGAACCAGTACCTAATTCCATGAATTGAAAACCTTCTTGACCAACTCAAGGGAGCCAAGTACTCTAGTAAGATTGATTTGAATTTTGGTTACCACCAGGTACCAATATAATCGATTGATGTATGGAAGACTGCTTTCAAGTCTAAAGAAGGTATTTTCAAGTGGTTGGTCATGCCCTTTGGCTTGATGAATGCCCCGAAAAATTTCATGAGGTTGATGCACAACATAGTGTGGCCTTTCACCAACTTGTTGTATATCTTGATGGCATCATCATCTTCAACAAGAGTTGGGTATAACACTTGCAGCACATTCAACAGGGCCTACATACCTTGAAAAAACACAAGCTATATTCTAATTTAGAGAAATGATCCTTCAGAATGAGCATGCTCTAATACCTCAGCTACATTGTAGATGAGCATGGAATGCATGCAGATCCAGCTAATATCCAAGTCATTCATGATTGACCATCCCCGAAAACACTAACCAAATTTCATATCTTCTTGGGCCTTTCAAAATTCTATCACATATTCGTGTTGGGGTTGTCTCATATTGCATGACCCCTCAGCCAAGTGACCAAGGGTGGTTGAAAAGATAAAATTGTGTGGGCCAGGTCACAACAAAAATCATTTGATGATTTGAAACATCATCTATGCTCAACCTTAGTTCTTTCCTTACCTGATTTGCAAAAACCTTTTGAGATTGAGATAGATGCTTCAGAATACGTTGTTGGTGTCGTTCTCACTCAACACAATCACTCGATGACCATCATAGTGAGACACTCTCAAATGTATTCCATAATTACCCCACCTATTACAAAAAGATGTATTCAGTTATACAATCATGTCACCAATGGAAGCATTACATTCTATGGAAGGAGATAGTCATCCATATGGATCACAAGCCTCTGCAGTTCATGTAGACTCAAGAAAAATTACAGAATGATCGCCATCAAAAGTGGTCCACATACTTGCAACAGTTTCAACTCAACATTAAATACAATAAAGAGAGCACCAATCACATCATTTAATGCCTTAGTCGACCTCAAGTTAAAGCACTAACCATAGTGCTTGACTTTTACGAGCATGAGACCTCTGAGTACCCCCAAATTTATGACAATGATCATGACTTTTCTACAACCTACCGAATCTTGGAAATAGGCACAATCATTGGAAAATTTCATCTTCATGATGGAATGTTATGCCATCTGGTTCATATTTGTGTTCCTTCAAGTAAGCATGCAAAGTTGATTTTGGAATCCCACTATAGTCAAGTGTCAAGACACTTTGGTGTGGAGAAGACAGTGGCAGTATTACAAAATTATTTATATTGGTTGAAGCTTCGACAGGATGTCAGTAAGTATATCAGATCATGCACTACATGTTCCATCTACAAGCCAACCATTAAAAAACTAGGAATGTACACCCCTCTTCCTACTCCCGATGGGCCCCAAGAATCCATCTCGATGGACTACATGTCAAGTCTCCCCTCAACCAAACATGATAATGACTGTGTATTCATGGTTGTTGACTGATTATCTAAGATGTCCATTCTAACATCTTGCAAGAAGAGTATCATAGATGAGTCCACTACCGAGCTATTCTTCAAGCGAGTGTGGGTACACTTTGGACTACCACATACCATCATACCAGATCAGGACAATAGGTTCTTGAGTACATTATGGTCGATCCTTTGGTCACTACTAGACACCAATATCATTAAATTCACTATCTTCCACCCCCAAACTAATGGAAAGGAAGAGTTCATTGGTAGGAACTTATGGAAAAACATAGGTCATCAATAGGATGATTGTTCTTATCTTGCACATGTACAACTCCAAGAATCCATGCACATGGGATGAGAGCCTTCCCTGTGTTCAACACAACTACAACAAATCCCTCCATAGCTCGATTGGCCACAACCCTTTTCAAGTGGGCCTATGATTTAAATTATTAGTCCCCATTGATGTAGCACTACCCCTTGTTTCCACATAGGTAGAATATTCCCATGCTCAATCTGAGGCCAACAAAGCCAACAAATTCATTGAATGGATCCATCACATCTTCCAACAGGTCTGTGATATTTTATAGAAAGCCAATGCTAAGTACAAGCAATGCCATGATCAACACCGAGTTCCACACAAGTTTCAAGTGGGAGACAAGGTTTGGTTGCATTTTCATAAAGAACGCCTTACAAGACCCCATTATAAGTTGCTTCCACTTCTCTTTGGCCCTTACACCATCACCAAGGTTGTGGTCAACAATGATTTTGAGTTAAGTATATTCCCCTTCCTTGGCTTGCACCTAGTATTGAATGTGGACCTCCTTCGGCCATGTAACACCTAAAGAGCTCAACCTTGACTACATGGAGTAGGAAACCATTGATCGGATCAAGGAAACATAGGTTAAGGGCACCCGCCAATAGAAGATCCAACTCTATCGGGTTGTCAAAGTAGGGCAGTTATTGCACCAAGGCAAGTGGCTCAACAAGCATCATGTTCAACAGAAAATTCCCCATTTGATGGGACGACTCAACGCAATGGAGACCATTTCTTTCTAAGGGGGTGAAACTTATCCACGTGGACATTGGTGGCCACCCACCTATTCCACTAGCTCAAAATATAGTTTCGATCTTGGCATTTTTTCTATGGTTTTTTTGGGTCCTGAAATTTCGGGGCCACTTTGATGTCCTAAACGATGTTTTTTTGGCCCGGAATCACCCAATAGATAGTCGAAGGCATGTACTGGGATGCTTAGAATGTCTACTCCTAGGTTAGACTTTTTGATTGGCTACTGAGTTCCCCAAACAGATATCGTATGCAAAAGTAACGCACCCAGAAAGTTGACGTATCAACTAACCATAACGGGGCCCACAAACCTTTTGGAGTTTCATCTTCGAGGGTTAGGGTTTTCGATGTTTAGGGTTTTCTCATTGATGTTTTATGTTAAAAGGCCTTTTTGGCCTCATTGTAATCATCTTCTTGCAAATGCGCATAGTCGTCATATCTCTTCTCAGAGATAAGTTACCTCCATTCTAGCGAGTTCATTTCACTCTCCATTTTTATAGTTCATGCATATTTTGTTCATTAATAGAAATTGAGTGTTACTATATCTTTATGTTTCTGTCATATTTTTGTGTTTTATCTCGTCCCCTCATAAATCTGGATCACCCAACTTGCCACCCTTGGCAACATGAATATCTTCCAATTAAAATTGATTCATAATTCATTAAAGATATCGAAGTTACAAAACATTTTTTTTCTTTCAAGATGATGGTTGTCAATGGTTAATTTTTAATATCCAATTTCATAAAATGATGAAATAATGATTTTGGTATTGCAAAATTTTTGGAATTATTGAACTTGCATATAAATAATCATGCATAAATATACTCGTTAAAGATGTTTGTGAAATTACCATTAATATATTTGTATTCTCTACCATGATTTGGGATGACCATTTCTCTAAATAATTGGCATTACATAACTGCAAAAACTAACTAAAACTATCATAATTAAAAAAATAGGCACGGTTGGCTAATTATAAAAACCATAACAAAATGACACGTCCAAAACATAAATGACGAAATAAAACATGTAAAATCACTCTTTGTTATCAAAGTGTGTAGGCTTTCACAATTAGTCATCATGTTGTTGAATTTTCTATATCTAAACTGTATAAGAAATTGTTATTTGTCCAACGTTTCGAGTGGACACTCCACCCATCGTCAAAGCCACATAAAGATAAAAGTGATAATAGAAAAGAGCATTGGATTGAGAATTTATAGAGTGAAGAAAATGAATAATTGTTGTAAAAAAGGAATTTTTCAAATGATCATTGTGAAAAATGATTAAATTAGTCAATTACATGTTGTGAGAATTATTAAAATATATGATGGGATATATAAAGAATGAGAGACAAAAAATAAACAAAATTATTAAAATAGACAAAGAGTTGGGAGTAATAATGAAAAAATGAAAAAAAAAGGGTGAAGAAAAAGGTAAATGAAGAGGAAATTTAAAGGATGGAAAAATAAAATAATTTAATAACATAAAAAGTCTAGGAATAAAAGTAAACGAGAGAAAAATCAAGAGAAATAAATTAACTAGAAATCAATAAAGGGTAAAAATTCTAGTGACCTAGATGAAGAATGGGGGGTTTCTAGGATTGACTAAGTTTGTAGTCATCTTCATGATTGCAATTATTAGGGTGTTTTTCAATTTCCAGTGCTTCACGAATAATTCGAGATGAGTAAAAGGGGTTTGAGGAAATAATTCTAGTTTGTTCAAAGAAGATAAGATGTTTAGAACTATGGGAGTGTTCAATGATATTTGGTTTAGAGATGTGGTTGTGGAAAGTTTATGCTATATGCTCGATGGGCTTTGAATGTTCTCCCAGTTTGACAAATGTATGATTTTCCACAAGAGCATGGAATTTGGTAAACTCCTTGCCCAAGCATTGGGTCTAATTTGTCATTAGCAATTCTAAATAATTGTTTTAGGGGTTTAAAAAGTGTTTTGATATTATTTTCTGCTAAATGTTTTGAGATATGATCGATAGTGTCCATGATGTAGGGAAGATAAATGAGAGTTGTTGGAATGTGAAAATAAAGATAAGTGTGAGATGCATTTTTTCATTGATATGATACACATATAAGTACATGAGTTGTGACCTTTGGATTCGTATTCCAAGAGGTCCCTTGGACTCCTGATGACCATTCCTATAACTTGAATATTCACAATCCATTAAGTTAGTAACTCTGACGGATTACATTTCCAACATTTCCCCCCTTAATCCGAATGGATGTATATGAGTCCAAGAAGAGAGCTAAAATATGGAAGTGGACAATAGCCAATGGTTGAATGTGCTCTCTAAATATGGTGGTTTTGGGATGACCACAAACAAAATGGATAGAAGAAGTAGATGTCTTCTATTGAATGGTGATGGTGGTTTAAGGAACACCACAAAACAATATGGTGTTTTAGAGATAACCACAAACTCCGGAACTTGTCTCTAGGGCTCAATGGTTCCTAGAACATTTCCTAAGTTAGCTAGAAGCCGGAAGTTGATGTCTTATGCTAATTGGAAGTGTTGTTGAATGTTGGTTTAAAGATTATCACAATTTGTTCTCTAGAAGAATTTCTAAGTCTTCTACTAAGTGGAGGTTTAAGGAAAACCACAAATCGGACTCTAGCAGAAGTTGTAAGTCTTCTACTAAGTGGTGGTTTAAGGAAAACCAAAAACCAATCTAGTGGTTTTGGACAACCACAAACCAAATCACGCTTGCTTGTCACACTCGCTTGTTATCGCTTGATTGATAGGACTTTGAAACTTGAAAGTTGATTCTCAATCACTAATGTTATCCCCCTCTGTCAAGTACAAGGTGAGAAGATGCAAATCCATTCACTGCAAGATGCGTCAATACTCGAGAATGAATTCTATAGTATGATTGAGATATCTTCTTGATTGTTGATGACCATTGGAAAGAAGTCATCCACTCATAGTGGTTCTTTACTCTTCAAGGTTTCTTACATTTATAACATTTGTCTAAAGGATGATTCTACTTTTTGCAGTGATCACTGTTGGAATATTGAGAGGGGGGGTGAATCAGTATGAGCACTTTATACCACTTTTAACCACAATATATATTCTTTCACTTTATCAACAATGTATCTTCTATGAATGCGACCAATATATATATATATATATAATAAGCATATAAACATAAGCAACATCACATCAAGAACAAGTACATAGGTATTTACGTGGAAACCCAAATGGGAGAAAACCACATAATGCTTTCTTATATATATCAAGAATTCATTCATAGGAAGCACCAACTTTCAAATTATCCAGCTGCAACTCGAAGGAGGCACCAACCCCTATTCTCAGGCTCCAACCTGAAGGAACCTACAACTCCTTGAATTCTCTGGCTCCAACCAGAAGGAGGCTACAACCCCCTGGGTTATCTGGATCCAACCGGAAGGTGGCTACAACCATCTAGTTCTCAGGCTCCAACCTGAAGAAATCTCCAACTCATTGATTCTCTGGCTCCAACCGGAAGGAGGATACAACCCCCTTTCATTTCCCCTTCCTGTTTCCCTAAAATATAAATGTAGACCAACTATCATTGACTCTGCCACAAACTCTGTCACTGCCATTGTCACTGTCATTGCCATTTTCACTGTCACATCAACCTGTCCAACCTATCACTATCTCATCCATGAAACCAAATCCACTCTCATCCACATGAAACTCATGCCAATATCACCAACAAAATATCTCAAACCATATTCTCAACATCAACAACACATGCCTCTACCAAGAATGCACCAAGATCGCCAACATACCATCACAAGATATGTGCATGTACCAAACATGTACCATGCATCAACCATGTACATCAACTATGTATATCAACACCATACATTGTACCAACCATGTACATCAACACCATACCATGTACCAACCATGTACATCAACCATCACCATATACCATATACCATGAAATGTGCATCAACCATATGCCAAGAATATGTGCCAAATGTGTACCAAGAATGTATATAGATCACCAAGAAGTGCCTCATACATATACCAAAAATGTATCTCAAACAATGTGCCCAATATCCAACATTCTCTTCAAACCATGTTCCTCAACCATATACCATATCACTCATGATATGTCTCAATCATGCCATACACCATAACATCATCAACATGTAACCCTAAAAACATGCATATAAAAATACATGTAACTATGTAACATACCTGGTGTATGTGATCACAGACCTACAAACCTTCCTCAACTTCAGCAACAAGAGAATAACATCTTCATCAAACATTACCTTAGTCTCACAGGACTAGTTTTGGATTAGTCACAAACCCTAAATTTCAACAAGCATAAATTTGTACCTCTAATGAATAAATGTATAAAAATTGTACCCAATATTATTCAATATCTTCTTTGCAATTCCCCCAATTTTCGTTGCTTGGAACATCCCATAAAATGATTTATAGAAAAAATGACAAACCTTCCTTAATTCTGGCTTATTCTAGAGAGCGAACTTGTAGAGCATGCCCTGCACGGAATATTTGATATCTGGATCTGAAATTTTCACATAGAATTCTAAGGCCTATACTATATCTAATAAATCTTTTATCACTGAATTTGGATCTTCTATGAATAAGTTATGACAGTTTTACTCGGAACACATGTTTGAGACTAGTTCAAGGACTATCCAAAAACCTTATCTTCCACAGAGTGTATCTCCCAAACTACAATTACTCGGAAGCTTAAATTTATACCACATGAGGTACCTTTATATGGCATGTCAATATCCTCCATATTTCACTATCTGAAACATTCTAGAAACAAATTTATAGCAAAAATGGTAATATGACCTGTAAATAAAATACCTTAGAACACATCCTCACAATATTTCATCCTCCCTTGGAATTTCACCCTTCTTTGCTTCATCTTCCCTCTGAAAAATGCCTCAGATATCCTTGGTTACCTCATATAATAATCGCTTGATCAATTAGATAGAGATTCAATGAACTTATATGTATTTGTAATGTACTTATGAGAGACTTGTTGAGGTGTATTTATACTTTTTCTAAGTAACCTCTTTCCTTAACTTTGGTACCACTTTCCTTAACTTTAGGACCTATTTCCTAAAATTTAGGGCTTCTTGAAATTTCTTGTTCCAACCAATTTACCCTTTCATTAAATACTTGTAACCAACTAGGGGCTTCTGACCACTCTTTAGGGCTTCAAACTTTACAAAGCCATATCTCCCTAATCGTGAGGAACCACGTGGAATTTTGCATATCACCGGAAACGACACGACGAGTAATATCCATCTACGAGGGTCATGCTTACATTTACACTATCCTTTCTATCCATAATCCTCATTCAACTTCGAGTACCAAAACCACACCTCCAGGGATACATGTAGACTACATCAAATGTACCCAACTAACTCACCATTAGTCTCAATCATACAGATGATAACCAACTATCCAACGATATCGTCCACATATCTGGGGCTTCTGGACTTCTCCAAGGGTTGAAATCAATATCCAAGATCACTTTTCAAGGGTTGACATCAATGACAACCAACTATCCAACAATATCCCCCTTTGGCATTGATGGAAACATTGATGCTCCAATGCTCACGTTCCCCCTGTGACCATTGCTCCTCATCAATGTTTCTCACTCTACCTCTTTGACATCAATGGAAATTGGTATCTCTTCTTTGGGGTTGCTCCCCCTGTCATCATCCATATGTTCTTTCTCTTTGTTACCATGTCATTGTTTTTTTTTTCCTTCTTTGACAAAAGATAACTCCCACTATCAATATGTCTCCTCCTGAAACTGTACCTACTCTAATCAATCATGGGGAAAAGAATAACTCCCCCTATGGGTATGTCTCCCCCTGTCTGCATACTACTGACGTCCTCTCTGGATCTCTTCCTCTGATGACTTGACTTTTCTGCTAGATGTTGTGTAGATGAATGTAGGGCTACCTATGTAATGTTTCCTTTTCTCTCTTCTAGTGTTGTTCATTGTCCATTGGTGCTTCCTCATGTAATTCACTAACATATATAAAAAACATTCAAATTTAAAGCATTCAAATATTCCTTTATGATAATCATCCAACTGTCTCTGAGTTGATCTCTGAATAAATCTTTGAACCAATCTCTAAACCAATCTATCCTGAACTCATGCTCTCAACTATCCACAATGTTGACCCATCTGTCACTGTACTAAAAACTTCTTTGAATCAAATATGTCTATTGATATTATCTATCTGTTGGAACAACCTATACAGAATATATCTCTCCCTTAATACAATCATAAAATTCTACGTGAGGAACTGCCAACTTACACATGTGTGGGAACATTGCTTTCTCGATCAATCTATCATAATGTGCTTATGTTAT
Organism: Picea engelmannii; assembly: GCA_009831015.1. Taxonomy (NCBI): domain Eukaryota; kingdom Viridiplantae; phylum Streptophyta; class Pinopsida; order Pinales; family Pinaceae; genus Picea; species Picea engelmannii. The sequence continues at coordinate 211,945 of ML786150.1, read as the reverse complement.
CAGACTGCTATGAATATGTCTCTACAACCACTGCTTGAAGGATGGTTCTCTAGTTTGTCTCTATTACTGTATGGACTCCCCCTGTTCATATTACATATTTATTGGGAGTCTCCAAGCCGATTGGCTCAGAAAAATGCATGCTTTGATGTGGAGTCATCTTCCTCTTCATCTGTAGAGTCATCATTTCTCTTATCTTTGACTTCTCCCTTTCTTCTTGTGGATTGATATTGCTCTATAATTCCTGAAAGTACAATCTCTTGAACTTGTTCTTTATTCACTTATCCTTCTTTTCTTTCAATTCTTCTCCAAAACTTTTTGTATCTGACATCTTCCTTTTTCTCTGTAGATTTGTCTTCATTTCGTATTATTTCCAATCTTCCAATCTCTAGGACCTGGTCTTTGTTCACATGTTCTTCTTGTTTTCTTTTCCATACTTTCTTATATTTGATATTAGTGTTATCTTTCATATAAGTATCCATCATACATGTACAATCACGATCTATGTGTCCATATTTGTGGCACTTGTAACATTCAATGTCATGTGGGGTCACATAATTTTTTCTTGCTTGAACATTTCTTCCATGATCCCTACAATATGCAACCTTATGTCAAAAGTCAATACAATAAAAACAATGACCATAAAATAAATTTACATACCTGGGAGTGAATGATCTTCTTTGTGGTGTAGTCCTTCTGAATTCCTTCCTTGGCTGATCATAATCTTCTCTTTCGTGGATCCTTTCATTATGGTTGAAGCTTCTTTGCTTCTTGAATGTGGTAGATCTTGTTGAAGATGTATCTCTATTATACTCATTCTTCTTTGATTCTTGCTCACCATGATTCCTTCGTTTAAGTACTTTGCATAACTCTTACTCTTTTCTTCATTTTTATTTTCTAGTACCCTGGATTGCTCCTCTTCATTCTCTACTTCTGGTGTGGATGTTTCTGTCTCTTTGACGTTCTTGTTGAACTTGATGATTTTACTTCTCAATGTGACAACTTCTTCTTCAAGATTCTCAACCTCTTCTTCTTTCTTCATCATTTGGTTCCTCATGATTTCTTCTATTCGCTTTGCTTCTATTGGATCTTCAATGTGATTATTTCATCTTCAAGTTTTCATTCTCATTGACTGAATTCTACTTGAAGCTGATTTAAATCATTAGTTCTTTCCTTGAGATGATCTGTCAATATCTTCTCTCTCTTTCTTGCTTCTTCCTTCTGTGTTGTTATTTTGGCTTCCAAGTACTGCTTCTGATCCTTGAGAGTTTCTTCAATCCCTATGGATTCTTCTAGATGACCTTTTAGTGTCATGATCGTATGCTCAACTTCTTTGGTGTTGGAGTTCTTTGATTATTCCAACTTCTTTATTTATGTCTGGAGTGACTTGTTTTATTTTCTTTTAGTCCTTAGATGTTCAATTGCATTGATTAATTGTTCTCTGTAATCAACTTCTTCCTCTTTGTACTCTTCCTTTTATGAATATGTCTAACATGATGAGCATATTTCTTCTTGTTTTGTATATGCATCGTCTTTGGCATTATCTGACTCTATGATGGGAGAATAATAGATATTATGTAGCTTATCCCAAAGTTCTTTGGCTTATGAACACTTTCCAACCTTTTCTCTTACCATATCAGGTAATCCTTCCCAGATGAAATCCATTGTTATTTTATTATTCTTCTTCAATTCCTTATTGCCTGCAATATTTGCTTTCTTTGTAGCATTGTATCATGTTACAACTAAATACCAAATATCATATCCATGTGCCTGCAAACATATGTTCATCCTTTTTCTCCATATCTCATACTCTAGACCGTTCTAACCATTAAACATTGGTACTCCATTCTCAATATATTCCATGATCTCCTTCCAGTGGTTAAATTGTCTCCTGAAGGAACCTCGCTCTTATACCAATTGTTTGAATACTAAGAGGGGGGGGGTGAATTAGTATGAGCACTTTATACCACTTTTAACTACAATATATATTATTTCACTTTATCAATAATGTTCAACAGTATATCATGAATGTATCATCTATGAATGCATCCAATATATATATATATATATATATATATATATCATAAGCATGTAAACATAAGCAACATCACATCAAGAACATAGTACACCAGTATTTACGTGGAAACCCAAATGGGAGAAAACCATAAAATGTTTTATTATATATATCAAGAATTCATTCATAGGAAGCACCAACTTCCAAATTCTCCAGCTGCAACTGGAAGGAAGCTAAAACTCCTTATTCTCGGGTTCCAACCTGAAGGAAGCTAAAACTCCCTGAATTCTTTGGCTACAACCAAAAGGAGGCTACAACCCCTTGGGTTCTCCGGATCCAACTGGAATGTGGCTACAACCACCTAGTTCCCAGGCTTCAACCTGAAGGAAGTTCCAACATGTTGATTCTTCGACTCTAACAGGAAGGAGGCTACAACCCCCTTTCCTTTCCCCTTCCTGCCTCCATGAAATATAAATGTAGACCAACTGTCATGGACTCTATCACTCCCATTTTCACTGTCATTGTCACATCAACTTGTCCAACCTATCA
>ML786150.1:138276-199709 GCA_009831015.1 Picea engelmannii | reverse complement strand
GAACCAACTCGTGGTCCAATGGTCCGGCTACATTTACAAAGGCGCTTGCGGTGGGGAGGTCTGGGGTTCGAATCCCCCGGACCATAAAAATTTTGACATAGCCCTCATTGGCTAAACCCAGGGTGCCACATGGCAGCCCGTGATTGGGCCACGTGGCACCTTACCATTCACCCAAAAGCATGCCACGTGTCAACCGTTGATTCGACGAAGACAACCAACCAGATCATGCCACTTGTCAACCGCTAATTGGCCCACGTCACTGCCACGCGTCGCTGCCACGTCACTTGCCGTATGATGCTGACATCATCTGCCACGTACGCTGTTGAAGTCATCCCGTGCCACGTGTCACCCATCCAGTGGTGACACATGTCACCTCGAGATTGGTCCAACCGTACGCCCAAAATGCCAAATCTGCCTGACATGTGTCACTGCCTGAGGCTGCCACGTGTCTTGTATGGACCTGCCACATGTCGTCGTACGGACCTGCCACGTGTCGTCCCCTGGTGTTGCCACATCACTTGTACAGACTTGCCACGTGTCATCGTACAGACTAACACGTGTCATGTACGGACTGTACGGATAGGTACAGTCAGCATCCAAAATTTTGCATGTTTGGCTCGGCGGACAGAATGCGATATCTTCTTCATACGGACTCCGTTTGACATAAAAATTATACCACCGGAATAAGGAAGACAAGACGGACGTAATGGTGTTGGTTTCGTCAGATTCCGAGCACTTTCATTTTTGAGCATTTTTCATGCCCTGACAGCCTTCTGAATCCGATTTCAGATCAGATAATTCGTCGATAGTCAGGTTGACCGATTTGGAAAAGTGTTTTTTTTTCCAACAAAAATCGTCGTTGATCGATGGTCGAGTCGGTTGGTTTAACAAAGTGTTTTGATTAAGCAATATAAATCATCGATCGTCAATGGTCGAGGGTCAATAGATTTAGTGAGGTGTTTTCTCGACAAGAGGAATCACTGATCGCCGACGACCGATGGTCAGATCGGCCAATTTAGCGAGGTGTTGGTTCATCCAAGAGAAAATGTTGATGTCTGATGAATAAAAGAGGAGGATGATGTGTCATGCCACGCCAACATCCACATGTCATGCCACGTCAGCATCCATGTGTCATGCCGCATCGACATAGTTTTCATGTCAGCCAAGAAATGGATGATGGTGATGATTGGGTCATTCGAATTGGTAAGGAGTTTCATTTGCCAACAAATATTATCGATGGTCGATGTTCGATGGTTGATGGTCGGGTTGGTCGATTTAGCAATACATTACAAGTCGATTGTCAAAGGAAAGGAATGATGGTCGACAGTCGGGTCGACAGTTTAGGCAAAAGTGTTACGCACGTCCAATGGAAAGTGTTAATCAATGATCATTGATGGAGTTTAGATCAATGACTGAGATCTCAGCCGATTTGAGATCAATAACTTAGATTTAAAGGTTGTTATAATAGTAAAATAGTCAATTTATCTACAATTTTTTTGGGATTTTGAAGGTGATGAACTTGTAGGGAAATTTTGAGGCTTTAAGCGATGTTTTTAAGAAATCAAAACCCATGAGAAGAAAGTGTATCAAGGTACACTTTGTTTATGTAACTTAAATAAAATAACTCGGAGAGAACTATCCAATGATCTACTCTAGGTTTAAAATAGAGCTCGTATGAGAAAGTTACAATTGAAACAACTAAGGTAAAAATTTGGCACCAATTTACTTTCATAGGGCATAAGTCCTTTCGTAGAATTCCATTTTGGGAACAAAAGTAGTCTGTGGAAAGCTTGTGAACCATAGAAGACAACCATGGAGCCATATTTGGAATCTGGGTATGTGATAATGTGTAGGATGATAAATAAGACACATGTAGCACACACAGATAAATTGGGGGAAAAAGAGTCTAAAATTCTTCGGACCATAACTATCAGCCCGGAGCTCAAATTTGAGCAAACAAATAGTCAATGGAAAGATCCTGAGGAGTAGAATACAACTATCCCCCTAGAATTTTGAATTGGGTGCTAAAATTTTGTTAGAAAATAATAAAGTAATTCTGCATAAGTAAGTGAGTGGAAATTGCAACATATGAATGTTGTAACGTTTTGCTCAGAACTTAGATTGAGGCATGAGTATAGTCATTGGAGAATTGTTTTAGAGAGGAATGAATCTAACGAATCATATTTTGAATTGGTGTATTGTGTTAGTCATAAATTGATATGAAGAATATATTTTATTCTAATTCATGAAATGTTTTATAGTATGCATGTTCTAACAATAACTATTACATGCACATTTCTTGCAGAATTAGAGGTACATCAAAATAACTTTGGTTCTTATATGAGGGCTAGATTTATGGAATATGTCCAAGTATCTTACAACCATGAGGAGGAGATTGAATGTTTGCATGTCAGCATGGGAAATGTTGAGACAAATTCTAATGGGAGAAGAGGCAGACATGAGTCTGTAACTATGAGAAGTCTGCATAGAGAAGTGCAGAGCTATATGAAAGATAATGAAAGGATTATGAAGGCTCAGGAAGAGATACTTCAAATTTTGAATATGTTGCATAAGCAAGTTAACAAGGATTCTAGCACCAAGCAAGAATCTAATGCTAGACAAGTGAGTGCATCCAGATCCCATAGCAGAAAGGATGATCATAGGAGTGATAGGTAGTCAAGAAGTATGAGTAGGCACCATAATTATCCAAGGAAATCCACCAGAAGAACTCATGCAAGTTCAGGGCCAAGGAGTAGCCTAAGTGTCTCTCTTGTTAGGAGGAAAAGGAGAATGCGTGAGACATTCATCTTGCAACATGAACTTAGGAAAATTAAGCCACCAACTTTCAATGGTGAGCACATCAAAGGGGAAGAGGTCGAGGTATGGTTATTGGAAATGAAGAAATATTTATAGTTGCATGATTACCCCTCAAGGGTAGAAGGTAGAATTGCAACCTATCACTTGCAAGGAAAGGCATCCATGTGGTGGGATCAAATTAAGAAAGTCAAGCACCTTGATGAGAAAAGGATCTCATGGAGATAGTTCAAAGGATATTTCCAAGAGAAATATTTTTCCAAGCATTATTATGAAGAAAGATGAAAGATTTGTTTGAACTCTAGTTCGTAAGCATGACAATGGATGAATATGAGAAAATATTCTTTGAATTGTTGAAGTATGTTCACTTCATAAAAGATGAAAAAGGTTAAAATACAAAGGTTTCTAGGTAAGTTTCCCTCCTTCTATAGTGACAAGATACAATATGATCATCCCAAGACCTCGGAGGAATCCATAAGGAGAGAAAAGCATCTTTATGAGCAAAGTAGAGGAAGACCAGTTTTCCAAAAATATTGGAAATACAAGATGAAGGGTAAAAAGGATCAAAGGTACAAATGTTTTAAGCCACTCTTTTTCAAGAACAACTCCCAAGCAAATCAACAAGGTCAATCAACCCAATATGAGCACAAGACTGTAGATTCATTTGGGAAAAGGCCAAGGCAACATCCTATGCAATGTTGGGGATCTAAGGGAAATCACTTATATTGGGATTATCCTCACAAAGGAGAAAAAATGAGAGATTTCCACAACATTCAGGAGGCTGAAACAATTGAGGACATGGGAGGAAGCATGCTAAGGATTTATGCAGCCTTGGACAACAAGCAAGAAAACTATCAATCCCTCATTATTGAAGTGTGAGGTAAGATTGATAACCACCCTATAGCAATTTTAATTGATTCTAGAGCTAGCATAGTTACATAAAATTTAACATTGTTGAAAGATTTCACTTGCAAAGGATTAAGCATAAGAAATCTTGGTTAGTTCAGTTAGCCACAAGGGCTAAGAAGAAAATCAATGAGCTAGTTAAGTATATTCCAATAGACATAAATGGACTCAATACAAAGGTAGATGTAAACATCATACCATTGGGTTCATATGATTGTCTAATTGGCATGGATTGGTTGGAAAAACACCATGTTATCCTAGATTGTAACAACAAGACAATCACTTGTCTTGATGAAGAAGGGAATCAAATCAAGGTTCAAGACATTCCAAGAGCTATAGTTATTAGAGATATTCCAGCTATGAAGTTGAAAAATAGATTCAGGAAGGGATGTCGGATTTTTGCAGTCCATATGGAAGAGGCATCTAGAGAAAAAGTGGCAAGCATTGAAGACCATGTGATCTTAAGGGAATTTGAAGATGTTTTTGGAGAACTCCCAAGACTGCGACAAAAGAGATACATTGATTGCTCTATAGTCTTGGTGCCAGGAGCTGCCCCAGTGTCAAAGACACCTTACAAAATGGGCACACTAGAATTGAAGGAATTGCAAATGCAAATTGAAGAACTTTTGAAGGAGTATATACACCCAAGTGTGTCACCTTAGGGATCCCCGGTTCTTTTTGTAAATTATAAAGATGGAATATTAAGACTATGTATTGATTTTAGATAGCTAAATAAGGTCATTGTAAAGAACAAATATCCTTTGCCAAGGATTGATGACTTATTTGATCAACTCAAAGGTGCAAGAATATTTTCCAAGATTGACTTGAGATTAGGTTATCATCAAATGAGGATAAAGGAAGAAGACATTAGTAAGACAACATTCAAAACAAGATATGGACATTATGAATTCACGGTAGTGTCGTTTGGACTATCAAATGCCCCAAATATTTATGTTCCTAATGAATGGAGTGTTCAGGTAATACCTGGGAAAGTTTGTAATTATGTTCCTAGATGATATACTCATCTACTCTAAATCAGAAGAGCAACATTTAAGGATGGTGTTGTAAGTTTTAAGAGAGCATAAGTTGTATTCCAAGCTAAGTAAGTGCTTCTTTTATCAAAACAAGATTCACTACTTGGGGTATATAATTTCAATAGAAGGGATAATGGTTGATCCTGAGAAGATAGAGTCCATTAGAGGATGACCAACACCAAGAAATGTCATATAAGTTAGATCATTCATGGGTCTTGTCTATTATTAATGAAGATTCATAAAAGGGTTCTCAAATATTGCAAGCCGAATCACTTCTTTGCAAAAGAAGGGAGTGAAATTTGAATGGACTCCCAAGTGTGAAGAAAGCTTTGAACAATTGAAGGAAAAATTGACAAGTGCACCAATATTAAAGATTGCAGATCCAAATGAACATTTTTTTGTGTGCATTGATGCGTGCAAGGAAGGGCTCGATGGAGTCCTCACACAAAAAGATAATGCGGTATGCTACGAGTCCAAAAAATTAAAAGGGCATGAGAAGATGTATGCCACTCATGATCTAGAATTAGCAACAATTGCACATGCATTAAAAATGTGGATACAATACCTCATGGGGAAGAAATTTGAGCTAAGGACACACCACTATGATCTGAAACATTTTTTTGGACAACCAACATTAAATGCCAAACAAACTAGATGGTTGGAATTCCTTAGTGAATATGACTTCAAAATTAAGCATATAAAAGGTAAGAAAAATCAAGTGGTTGATGCACTCAGCAAAAGAGCTCATGAAATGCATATTGTAGCCATTAGAATATACATGATTGATCTAAAAGAAAAAAATTATTGCAACAACAAATTTAGATCAACAATATTTGAAAATAAAAGAAACATTACAACAAGGAAAATTACAACAAAAATTTAATTATTATGAGCTGAAGGAGGATGGAATTCTCATGTACAAAGGAAAAATATATGTGCAAAATTCCAATGAGTTGAAAAATACATTGTTGAGAGAAATGCACAATATGCCACATGCGGGGCACCCAAGATATCAGAAGACAAATGCAGTTGTAAGAAGCCAATATTTTTGTCCTGGAATGAAGAAATAAGTAGCTAATTACATATCCAAATGTCTAGAGTGTCAGAAGGTGAAGATCGAACATAGACATCCAGTTGGGTTATTACAGCCATTTCCTATTCCAAAATGGAAGTGGGAAGTAGTTACAGTGGATTTTATTACAAAGCTACCCAGAATAGTGAAGCATCGTGATTCCATCATACTGGTGGTGGATAAATTAACTAAGGCAACACATTTTATTCCAGTAAAGACTACACACAAGGCAAAAAATATTACAGATGTCTACATGAAGGAAGTTGCTAGGTTACATGGGGTGCCTAAAGCAATAGTTTATGATAGAGATCCAAAGTTCATGTCCAATTGTTGGAAGGGTTTGTTCAAAGTTTTTGGGACAAATATAAATCTCAGTGCAACGTATCACCCAGACTCAAATGGGAAAACAAAGAGGAGTAACATAATAATTGAGGACATGCTCATAATTTATGTGATGGAGCAACCATCAAAGTGGGAAGATTATATTCATTTAGTTGAATTTCCTTACAATAATGTGTATCAAGCCTCATTAAAAATGAGTCCATTTGAAGCATTGTATGGAAGGAAGTGTAACACACTAGTGAGTTAGGATAATCCAACAAACAAAGTTGTTATTGGGCCAGATTTATTTAAGGAAATGGAAGAGAAAATGGCAAAGATCAAAGAAAATTTAAAGTATGTTGAGGACAGACATAAAAGTTATGTAGAAAAGAATAGAGTTTTAGGGATTTCAAAGTGGAATAACATGTGTTTTTTAAAGTGAAGGAAAAAAGAAGTTTGCTAGGATCAGGAAGTTTCCCAAAGTTGGTAGCAAGATATTGTGAACCTTTTGAAATATTAGAAAAGATAGGGCTAGTCACATACATTCTAACATTGTTTGCATGCAAGAGAGTGCATAATGGATTTCATGTGTCATTATTAAAGAAATATGTGCCTGACCTTAAACACATAATTGATTGGACTGTGATCCAAGTGGAGCACGAAGGGGATTTTTGGGTGGAACCAGTACGCATCCTGGATTGGAAAGTTAAATTGCTCAAGAACAAAGCCATAGGGATGGTAAAGGTTTAATGGACCTGCTATGGTCCTGAAGATGCTTCACGGGAGCATGAGGAAAACATGCGGGAAGAATACATACAATGTTTTGTCAATTTTGAAGAAAACAGAATGCAAGACTCTGTTTTGAGCAGCTAGAGTTTTGGAACCACATCTCAGAGTCCTAGCCAACCTGTGTTGTGGGCCCTGACAAATGAATGGTACATCCCAGTGGATTGAGAATAATGAAGGGGGTACATTCCTTGGGTTAGTGGGTTGGAAGGAATATAATATTTTGGTTGGAACTGTTGTTCGAGTTGTGAAATTGCATAATTTTATTTATTGAAGTATTGTGATGTGTGTGTGTGTGTGTGTATTTTTTCCTCAGAAAAAGCGTAAATTTTATTTCATCCGGAGAGAGGAATTTTACTTTTTTTAGAATACATGATGCCATGTATTTTCTTCCACAAGGAAGGAAAAAGAGTGTACCAAAGGGTTCCCACAACCACAGTCCCAAAGTAGAATTCCCATAGGTGAAATAAACAACTATACATTCATACAAAAACTGCCATATTTAGATACAAATAGTTGTCTCAACATTTGGCCTAGAAAGCATGATTCATATAAATATGTACATATAGGATTGTAACATAAAATAGAGTTGATTCATGTGCTGCAAAAAAACGATACATGTCCAATCAAGAAGGTTGAGCAAAGGCCCCCGGGGTGTAGGGTAGTTGGTTATGGAATGTATTGTTAAGGCACTTCGTTATGTGAAGTCAACAGTTCAAAACCTTGGTTTTCCTTGTGTATCACATATGGGCATCGTGAGCACAACTTGAGGTTATAGCGGTAGCAATTAGATAACACGACCACATGTCACGTGAGTACATGCCCAACTAGTTGTTGATTCTGCCAGTCACAAAAAAAAAAGGCTAAGCAGATAGAGAAGGATCTTCGATGAAAGATATGAGTCAAAATTCTCTCTCTCTCTCTCTCTCTCTCTCTCTCTCTCTCTCTCTCTCTCTCTCTCTCTCTCTCTATATATATATATATATATAATGCTTAATGTAGATATAATGTGTGTCTATGGCCAATCGATGTATAAGAAAATTGTATTTCTGAATTTTAATAATAAAATGTGATGCCGGCTGCTAAGGGCATATGGACATAGATGGGGCATGAGTTAATCCACAAGAGAGGGGATGGTCTAAGAGAGGGGTCCAAGGGAGATTACCCATGTCTATTAATTCCACTCACATTCCTTAAGTTTATTATCATTTTGTATTAAAATCTATTTTCTGATTGAGAGTCCCCAAAGCCAATCATTAAATGCATGTAAGAGGGTGGGTGTGAGAAGTCACATCCCATAGTTATTGGGAGCATAGGGGTTGAGTACAATCATCTTGGGGAAGTGTGTGAGTCAAGCAAGTAAGCCAAAGAGAGGAAATCAGTATGGGAAGTTACAATGATTTTTAGACAGACAATGTTTTGCATGAACAACAAGAAAAGAGCAGAAAAAAGAGAGCTTGGAGCTTGAGCAACCATGGAGGGAGAATTATGGAGCATGTTGGAGTTTTTTGGAGCTAAATACTAAAGAGTCAAGTTGTTAGGCCTAAAGAGTGAACTTTGTATGAGTTGCATTGTAACAACAAGTGTTGTTGTTGTTTGTTAGTAGTTTTCCTGACAATGAGTTCCCTTGAGTTCCCAATGGAGAGATTCCTAGTTACCTATGCCAGAGCGACCTCGATAAATGTATGGGATGCCCGAGGGAGTGAGATAAGTGAAGGGGTACATTCCTTGGGTTGGGAAGGTCGAGAGGAAGAGAGCTGGTGGAAAATCAGGATAGTTGTAGGAGAATATGAGTGGGTTGTGGGTTTTCTAAGTTGTGAGTGGACAGTTAGAGACCACCCTCTTTTGTGGATTTATAGCCCCATATTTGGGGTGACTTGTTGATATTTGGAACAACAATTCTATGGTTGGGTGGAATGACTGTACCAAGCATCTGGTTGCACAACTAAATTAAAAGATAAGTGTTTTATCTATTTTTTTTCTATCTTGCGTTATTAGTTTTAATTGTTGTGCATGAACTCTATGTATGAGAATGGTTTTACATGTTTTTGTGCAAGTTATTAGTTGAATTCATGCTTGATTTAAAAAATTGTAGATGCATTTACTAAATGGCATCAAATAATAGTTAAATTTGCATGTAATTCATAGTTGATAATCTACAGGAAATTATTTAGCAGAAAAAATTTAATTTTTATGAGTATTCTACATGTAATGGACCTTAGTTGGGTTGGGGAACATTACACGTGGCCTCAAATCCACTGCAATGAGAGAGTCGCACACATCTTAAATGCTCGTTGGATTCACACCATTTATAGTAAAAAAATACACTGGAGTCATGCCATTTTTCTTTTGATGTTTAGACAATGTTCTTAAAAATGGATCATATATGCATCAAGATCTATCGAGTTCCTTTGAATGTGATACACTGAAGACACTCCAAGATATGCAGGAGGACCTCCAACAATAGGGGTTCCCAAATCAGGTCGGCATAAATCCCTTGAGTAATGAAGAAGATTGCAATAGAATATGCATTGATGTCAACGTTGTGCAAAGATATATATAGACACACACACACACACACACATCAAATGATTTACTCCTCATTTTGGCTTATTTATAAACACACATTTTGTAGTGGCCAACCATCAAGCTCGCCCGAGGTATACCGACTCCTACTAGATTTAAATGCACAACTATAGAAAATCAATTGAACTCTAGAATTTCGCTTTAATATGTTCCAATGAATGATATACAAGATACAATAATTGCTTTGAAGTAACCTTATGCTTTCTTTAATTATGTGTTCACACTGCGATAATTCTTCTCTTCTTTCGTTAATCAACTGGAGGTTTGTTGTTCAAGGTTTTACAGAGTTCGAATTAACAACGAGAAGGGTTGAAACTATTGGTTTTGCATAACAACATGACAACGACATGAGGCTCGTGATTTGACCTATAATTAAGGTTTTGAATTTGTATAGCATGATCACAACAAGTGTGATTGCAAAATGATTCGGAATCTTATGGGTGAGAGTAACAAGAAGAGTGTAATCAACAACGAGTGGATGAACATGGGGGCTTATGGTTCTTTATACAATGGGAGGATGAAGATAATTCGAGCTTGAATGTTCTACTGGAAAAAGGCCACGTGAGGAAGAGGAGTCTCGAGAGTGGAATGGAGGAAACCCTAACACACAGAGAGAATATCTGATCCCATGAGTGTTGCATGTAGTTCTATGCCTGGAAACACCGACATGATACTTAAAATGGAGGTCAGAGAGACATGCAGGTAGAGGTCAGATGCATTTCTACATGCGAGAAGAAAAAACACCCAAGGAATAATGTGTTTCTGGATGACTCATCTATGGAACACTACCATAGCTCAATTCAACCCTAAGAGTTGAGTGGATCTAACACCATTGTTGGGACATAGAAATAAATATAAGCGTGAGATGCATTTTTTCATTGATATAATACATGTATAAGTACGTTGTGAACTTTAGATTTGTATTCCAAGAGGTCCCTTGGACTTCCGATGATTGTTCCTATAACTTGACTATTCATATTCTATCAAGTTAGTAACCCTAATGGATTACATTTCCAACAAGAGAAATGGGATGGGGGTGTTGAGTGAGGGGAAATTTTGGATTTAGAATGGAGGGACAAGAATTTGAGGGATAGAGTAATCATTGGCCACGAAGACCTATGTAAGATGGGATTTTTCTTTTTCAAGATATCGTGGAGTGGAGTTTCTAATGGCATGGGTGACCAAAGTTTTTAGAACAATAGATTTTTGGGTTGGATGATGGTGAGACTAGGCATGCAGGTATCGATTAGTGTGAGTCTTTTTCCTATAAAATTGGTGGGTGATGATGCCATCAAATTGATGAGAGACAAGGACATCCAAAAAGGGAAGAGAGTTTTCTCTTGAATTTCCATAGCAAATTGGATGTGAGATGAAATGTTGTTAAGATGGTTAAATAAAGAATTCAAAGTGGGTTGGTCATGAGGTTAGAAAATGAAGGTATCGTCAACAAATCGAAACTCATATTTGGGTTTAAGATGAAATCCATTTAAATCTAAATCCTCAAAATGTTCCATAAAAATGTTGGCAACCGCCAAGGATAAGTAGGACCCCATAGATGTACCTTTGGTTTGTTCATGGCAAGTCCCCTTAAAGGTGACGAAAGTGGAAGTGAAGTAGATTTTAATAAGGTGAAGGGTTTCACGGTGAACTAGTTTAGATATAAGGGCAAGGGCTTCTGGAACATAGATTTTGATGAATAAGGAGATAACATCGAAACTTACCATTAGGTCTTGTCCAAGTGAATATGTTAAGTTTTTGAATAAAATTGGAGGAGTCTTTAATAGAGTGTTTTTTTTCCAATAAAAGTTTGAATCTTATCAATAAGAAAACATGTTAGGGCATAAGTGGAGCTTCTATAACACTAGCTGTAGGTCTGAGGGGGGTGTATTTTTAATGAATTTTGGGTTTCCCATAGATCCTCGGGGTTTAGGGGTTATGAATAATGAGACATTTTTTAATAGAACAGACTAAAGAAGAATATTTGGTGGATTTGGTGACTGAGTTGGCTATGACATTGATCGGGTTCTTGGAGAGAGATTTATATGAGGAGGATGAGAGTAACTCTAAAAGTTTGGATTTGTAGTCAGAGGTACTCATATTGAATGTAGTGTTACCTTTATTGACTCTTAAAATAATGATATCATGGTTATCATTAAAGGGACGAATGGAATGAAATTCTTCTTTTGATAGACTTGTTTGAGGATGTTTGGAGAGACAAATAATTCTACCTCGTTATTGCCAAATCTCTTCAACTTCATGTGTGGGAAGATGATGTGCTATGTATTCAATAAATCAGAGAATATCTTCAATGGGAATTCATTGGGTATCGAGGGAAAATTTGAATCCTTTTACTAGAAGATGGATGCTAGGAGGGTCTAGATAAACTCTCTTCCCTTTTTGGATGTCCTCGTCTCTTGTCAATTTGATGGCATCCTCACCCACCAATTTTATAGAAAAAAGACTCACATTGATCAATACATGCATGCCTAGTCTCACCATCATCCAACCCAAAAATATGTTGGTCTAGAAGCTTTGATAACATGTGTCATTATAAACTTTGCTCCCCAATTTCTTGAAAAATAAAAATCCCATCTTACAAAGGCCCTTATGGCCAATGGTTACTCTATTCCTCAAATCGAAAAATATTTTTTCTCAACCCTCGACTCTAAATCCAAAAACTCTCCTCCTTCAACACCTTCCCCTCCTTTATCTCCTTTCTCTTCCCTACATCAAGGGCACTACTAATCATATCTCAAAAAATTTAGCCAAAAAGAATATAAAAACACTTTTTAAACCCTATAAAATCCTAAAATAGTTATTTAGAACTATCAAGGATAAATTAGACCCAGTGCTTGGCCAATGAGTTTACCAAATTCCCTACTCTTATGGAAAATCATACATTGGCCAAATTGGGAGAACATTCAAAGCCCATCTTAAGGATAATATAGAGGACGCTTCCCACAACCACATCTCCAAATTAGCTATTGTTGAACACTCCCACAATTCTAAGCATCTTATCTCCTTTGACCAAACTAGAATTCTTGCGTCAACCCTCGTTTACTCATCTTGAATCATTCGTAAAGCACTGAAAATTGAAAAACATCCTAATAATTTCAATTGTGAATAAGGCTAGAAACTTAGCCAATCCTAGAAACCCCCCATTCATCATCTAGGTCACCATAATTTTTACCCTTTCTTGATTTCTAGTTAAATTTTCCATTAAAATAATTTTACGATTTTTGGCTTTCATTCCTCGCCCTTGATTTTTCTCTTGTCTACTTTTACTCCTAGCCTTTTTTTGTTATCAAAATTATTTTATTTTTCCATCTTTTTAATTTCCTCTTCATTTACCTTTTCCTTCACCCTGGTTGTTTTCCTATTTTATCTCATTAATTTAATTTTTTCTTCACCCCCCAACCTTTTTTTCATTTTTTCATTTTTACTTCCAACTCTTATCTATTTTAATAATCTTGTTTATTTTTTTCCTCTCATTCTTTATTTTTTTTAGGTAACAACTCCCGAAGAAAACCCCCCAAATACTTCCCCTCATTTTGAGGATGGTACCTAGGGTAAACCCTTGATTCTTCAAGGGTCAACAATAGGGCTCAAAGCCTTTTACAACAATATACTCATAATGAGCTCAACATGTCATTTTACGTGAATAGAAATTGGGTGAGGAGGATACTCCATCCCACAACTACACAAGCTAGACCCAATTGACATATCTCATCTTTTATTTATCCCATCATATATTTTAATAATTCTCCTAATGTATAATTGACTAATTTAATCATTTTTCACAATGATCATTTGAAAATTTCATTTTTTACACTGGTTATTCATTTTCTTCACTCTATAAATTCTCAAACAAACACTCTTTTCTATTATCACTTTTAGCTTTATGTTTCCCTAACGATGGATGGAGTGTCCACTTGAAACGTTGGACAAATAATAATTTCTTGCATAGTTTATTTCCAGAAAATTCAACGTCACTCTTTGTTTTTGTCACCTTGAGTATCTTCCTCACTTAGCATGATAACATTGTTGTTCTCAAAAATATATTTTGATCTTGGATTTTGTTTTAGTACAAACCACCAATTTGTATTCAACACATCCATGTAAAAAAACACTTGGTTATAGTATTTTTGGGAAACATAAGGCTCCTTATCATCCCATATATTTTTAGAGTTGACACATATTATCCCACTATCATTATCTTTCTTTACATTACTTTGACTGAAGGCATCCCACCTCTTGCACCTAAAAATAACACATTGGAAATATGAGAAATCCACTTGCATGGTCTCTTGTATCTTTTTTATGTAACCTAACTTCCCCTCTATTAGGTATTGATCATGGTAGCTAGCATGACTAGATTAGTCGAACTCAACCTCAACTCTACAATCTAGTGTGACACATCAATCATTGACATATTTAGTGCAAAAATGGTGTCTATATGCCCACATAGATGGGAACTATTGCAACTATAAAAATGTGAACAAAGGACAAAGTCATGTCTAATAATCCAAGCATTAATAAAAAAACATAATAAATGTTATAATCCAAATGTGCATTATAAAGTGAACAATGTACATAGAGAGATGATCATAGAGATATTGCGCCCAATCCTTATGTTTAGTGCAGCCTCTTCACCATGTGGGTAACAACCAAACATGCCATATTTCTCTTTGATTTCCACGTCACTATCCCATTTCCTTCTCTTCTTTTCATACAACGTGACCCATGATTGTGTTGCCTCTGCATTGTAAATAGCAAATTTATTAATGTCATCAATTTCTAAATTTGTCGATGTATTCATGAAATCAAAACAAACAGTATAAGATCAAATATATGTTATCAAGTTCAGTGTAAACGATCACTTTATAGAAATTTGCAAAAGATAAGGGACTTACTCTTTATCAAGCACCTTTTTGTATTCATTTAGAGTATCCCCCCCTTCCCTTTTGTCCTCATCCCTAACCACTCCACCTCCTGTGTTGTCAATTTTCTTGATGTACTCACTAGAATAATAGAATGCCTTGTATATTATGTACTCATTTGGCATAGACCCCTTGCATTTTTCCATTTTCAAACAAACAACTTTAAATTTGTCATGTACTTCTCCAAAAAGAACATTCAATGACATGAGACTACTTATTCAAAATGGATTTGAACATGATAATGGTTGTAGGACTTAGTACTTGCAAGTGTAATTTGGCAAGAGGAACTATGTTGCCTCATGTTTAATGAAATGATTGGAGAAAGATCCATGAAGGAGACAAAGTGTGGTAATGACAATGGAGGTTAGATCAAACATAAAGGACAATGCAAGTTCTTAAAAAACAACTTGTAACAGAAAAAATGAAATCGGAAAGAAAAAGAGAGAGGAAGGGGAAATGAAAGGTCGATCTCTTGGCCTTCCCATTACCCACCCTCTCCTATATATTCTTGTAACTTGAATCTCAAAGGGTATTTTTGGGGCCAAGAGGAGAGAATGCAAAGGGGAAGGAGTTGTGTGAATTGTTGAATGACCATAGAGCCATGAACTACATTGTAACATGATATTGTCAAAATAAGACTTAGTAACCATTCAAATGCTTGTTTTCCTATTTGGATTTCTAGGGTAAAGTCTTTGTGTCCATTATGTGATTGATTTGATGTGCAATGAGAATCTATCATAAGTGTTTAATTTACTACTCCTATTTATGTTTAATGGTTGTTCTGAAAGTTTTAATGGTTGTTGGATGGAATTACATTCCCAATTGTGTTAAGTAAATGGATATGATTATTATAGCTCAGTTATTCCACTCCATAGTTTCATTCTTCCTTAGAAATTGAAGAACACCAACAACTTTGTTGTGTCCATTATTGGATTTCAAGAGGTTTAAGATATAAGGCTGCCATTAAGTGGCTATTGCATTATTTTAGTTGAGTTTCTAATTTTCCTAGCAAATTCAGTGATTATTAAAGCATACACGAAAATGGTTGTCTTCTCCAACACTATATAAGGCCTAAGCTTCTTTCCCAAAATCATACACTACATGATTATCTTCTATAAGGGTTGTACACTACATTTCATTATTCCCCACGGTTGTACACTTTTGTTGGGCTTGCATTGAGACTATACATAGATCATACCAGTTGTATGCAACCATGGATCATTGTATCCATCCCCCTGAGGTCACATAAGATATTTGTTGGGAATTGGTATGTGCATTGGACAATGGAATGGATGGTATTTGTGCCATCTATATAATGGTCCATTGGAATTATAAACCTTCTCTTTAATTACTCATTTATCATTTGCATGGCATTGGTGGTTCATTAATATGTTTTTGGCATATCATGTGGATTGTTATAGTTTCTCATTCCCATGCATCTACCTCATATGCCTTAATTAATGGTCAATTCTTACATGTATTAAATAATTGCCATCTCAACTTTCATTTTGGTGAATGGTGTTTGGATCAAAGTGTATGGATTTGTGTGGATTTTTTAAATTTATTGCCACCTTTTCAGGGATTTGTCCCTTATATATGTTAATTAATGGCCATCTCATGAATGCGTTGTTGAGTGGTGGTTAAGTCAATTGGAATTTGATCATAAACAAAGAAAATTTGAAAGTGAGTCATTTACCTCTGAATGAATGGCCATTGGGTTGAGCTTTTCTTTTGCATATGACACTTCCATAGAAGATCTATCCAAGCAAAAGTTACTAGGGAGGTTAACAGTATATCTTGCCTCTCATTATTGAATACACTTACAAGAATTGCAGTGTCTATTTGGATTGGCATATTGCAGAGCATAGGTTTGTGTTTTTCCTATTGCTGGCATTGGAATGACTTATCTCTTGGTGAGATTGAAGAGTAATTTCCTTTTTGTTATTGTAGCATGAGAATAAAAGTTGTTGGCCAGAGTTTGTGATTATATAATTGTGTGAATGCTAAATTAATGGTGCCATTGAACCACGTGTTGATTGTTTATATGTATTTAATGATAGAGTTTCAATATACTATTGTTGGAGTGTTCAATGACATGGCCATTGAGCAAAGCATGGTTGTGTCCATTCTCGATGGAGCTCATTGAAACATATATATTTCCTACTTGTTATTGTCCTTCATATATATATATATATATATATATATATTCCAAAGAAAAAAAGCAGGTAATTTTAATATAGATAACAAAATTACATCAGCAAAGGCCAATGGTATTCATTTTTTCATGTTTGCAATTACAGTTACATAATTCCAAAATGATGATGAAAAAATGTATCTTCTAACAATTTGCCTGATTTGCAAGCCTTCTTTTTCCCCAATATACAGTTCGGTGTTTCTTTTTACAATATTAAATACATACATGAGTCTTCAAAAGATCAAAATTGTTGCAAAAAAATCCTATAGTCATATAGATCAGTTGCGAACCAGGGGGGATGAAGATGTCCATTGGTCCCTTGCAGACCATTTTCCCATGTTTTCCATAAGCCTTTGTCCAACGCCACTCCACCTTTGGAAAGCGAGTATGCTTCTATGTTTATATCTATGTAAACATAAGCGATGGAAAAAGTATTAAAAGAAGAAATTAATCTTTTATTTTTTTCTAGAATGGGAATAAGAGAGTAGTTGTGCAGAATGTGGGTGCCTTTGATGATATTGATGACTATCAGAGCATCCCCAAAGATTTGGATCTGGATGATCTATTTTCCCCATGCTATAAGAAGGAGAAGAAGAAGGGCAGTAAATTCACTTTTGTTGTAGGAAGATTCTCCTAGTCCAACAAATAAAGAGATGGAGGTGGAATCGGGGAGGTATAGAATGCCTCCTGCCCCTCCTGATAGAGGGAGATCCTTGAGTTGTTCCATCAAAAAAATCCCAAGGGATGTTTCATCACGAATTGGTGTGGGGGAGATTCCTTATCTTCAAAGATGGATTTATTTTTGGCAATCAAAAAGCCCCAACTAGCCACTTGTCGGGGTAGGCATTTTAATTTGTGAAGCCTTTGATTCTCCCACCCGAGATGAAGGACTTCTTGTATGTTATGTTTGTGCCATTATGTGCTTAGGTTTACTGTGCTTTTGATGAAACTCCATACCTCAAGAGTGTAGGAGCAAGATAGGAAGATGTGATGGCTAGTTTCCTCCTGTTGTTTGCAGAGAGAGTATTTGTTGGGGCCTATGAAGTTTCTTTTCTGTAGATTCTCCCAAGTGGAGACCTTTTTTTTTAAGAGAAACCATGTGAATATTTTTGTTTTTTCTGGACTATTAAGTTTCCATATTTGTTTCCCCTGCCATGGAGGTGGCGGTGTGTCCCTTTCATAGAGGAGAGCTTCATATCCCGATTTTGGTGTGTATGTTCCTTTTGGGATGAAAGACCAAATCAGCTTGTCCTGCTGATCCGAGAGATGTAGCAGAGATTCCTTGAGCGCATGTATGTATTTATCCCAAACCTCAACATATGGCTCAGTTAATCTAACTTCTTCCCAGGAGATCCAACAATTTTGTACTTTCCCAACCCTGTGAATCTGATTTAGTGTGAAGAAGTCATTTTGATGAGTTGTATGTAGGACTTGTTTTGGAAGGAGATGATTGTTTGAGCATCCAATCCACGGGTCCTTTCCAATCAACATATTTTTCCCACTTCCCACCTTCCATATAAGCCATTTCTTTATGAGGGGAAAATATTTGACAATTGCTTTCCAGACAATGGATCCATTGACTGTTGGGATTTGTGGTCTACGAATGCAATTCAAAAGAGAGTCATGTGTAAAGTATTTCCCTTTAAGTATTTGAAACCATAGACCATTGTTATCAATAAGGTTCCAACCATTTTTTTGTTGCTAGTGCTTTGGAGAAGAGATGTATGTTCTTTAAGCCCCAATCTCCAAGGACTTTTGGTTGAGATAGTGATTCCCCGAAGACAAGATTTAGGTTGTTGGAGTCATCTTTTCCAATGCACATATATCTGAAGGCCATTTTCTTAAGCTTTTGAAGAGTTCCTTTTGGAACCTGGGCTAGAGAAGTCTAGTATATTGGGATTTTCTCAATCATTGAGTTGATTAGGACTAGTCTTCCATCCCTAGACAACCAATGATTGTACCATGCTTTGATTCGCTTCTCCACTTTTCTTAAGAGCCAACTTCAGTCCTTTGTGAGGTAGTTGTTTGGCTTGATCAGGAAGCCTAGATATTTCAGTCCTTTCTCTAAAGAAATTATTTCAGTCTCGAGGGTGTGTTTAGTATGCATCTTTTATGGAATGCTTTGTCCCCAGGAGAGGAGCATTGATTTTCCTGAATTAATAATCATTCTCGATGCTTTACTAAAAATATCAAGCATAGATTTGAGTTGGTCAATAGAAGGGCGAGTTCCATCACAAAAGACTAATATGGAATCCATGAAGAGCATATGAGTGAGGGAAATATGATCATTTATAGGAATACCCCTGAAATTTTCTTGTGATGCTGCATTAGAAATCAACATGTTGAGGCATTATGCAACAAGAAGGAAAAGTAGGGGGGGAAAGGGGCACCCCTATCTAAGACATCTTCCTTCTTTGAAGAAATGGGATATTTATCTATTGATGAGGAGGGTGAAAGAGGAGGAGTTGATATAGTTCATAATCCATGAGACTGTATTATGATTGAAGCCCAAGTGGATAAGAAGGATTTTGATGTATAGCCAATTGACCCTGTCAAATGATTTGGAGAGGTTGAACTTGTAAGCCACTTCCTTTATCTTTTTTGTATGAATTGTGTGCAAGCCCTCCTAAGCCAATCCTATGGCTTGATGAATTTATCTACCTTTGAGAAAGCTTAATTGTTCATTCGATATGTGTTCCTCAAGGATTTCCTTGAATCTGAAAGCAATGATCTTTGTGATGATGATGATTATATATATATATATATATATATATATATAGAGAGAGAGAGAGAGAGAGAGAGAGAGAGAGAGAGATGATGATGTATGTGTGTGTGTTGGGATGATTTAAGCTATTGTAGTTAGCTTGACTTTTAATTGCAATAAGGCGTTCTTCTCTAGTAAAAAGTAAATGCAAGAGTGGTAAAACAATTAGAATTGATGAACTACATAGAGGCCATAAGTAGTTGTCATTAATTTGGCAGTTAAAAGCAAGAAGGTGCTTGGTGAATGTTTAATGCAATCCATAATAAGTGTGCATGCACCATTAAAGCTTGAATTCTTTGGGCCTTGAACAATTAGTTTGATTTCCATTAGAGTGTTGGTTGTTGTGTGTAGGTTACACCAAAGCATAGACCGCCTCTCTAATCCTAATTATTGTTGCAAATGTGTTCACCCTCATAACTACATAGAGAACATAGGCCTCATAGCCATAAATGAGGTAGAGATCACTATGCAAGATTGAGGACGGATAACATAAGGTTAATTATACAAGATATTCTTGTTGGTGAAGTGAGTGGGATATGGGTCTCTCATTTACATATCATAAGGTATTAGATTCATTGAATCCTTGACTAGTCCAGGTGGATATTGGTGGCCACCCACCTATTCCAACTGGCTCCTTTTGACAGTTTTAGTTCAGCACGTTCTTTTGTAATTCTTTGTAATTGTGGGTTCTACACTTTTGGGGTTGTCTGAAGCCCTACAAATATTCCAGGTGGAGATCGGTAGTCGCCCACCTAATCCAATTGGATTATTTGGGAACTTTTCATGTCAGTACAACTTTATGTACTTCCAGGGTTGTTTTGGGGCCCTAAACAATGTTATTTTGGCTTGCCACGGTCAAATTGTAGACGGAGTCAGAGTTTGATGGCATAATGTGTAGTTCTCGAAAAGAAATTAACAATGGGCTATCATGTTCCTAAAATGGAGGTCATATGCAAAAGTTAAAACCCTGAAAAGTTAAGGTACCAACTTACCCATCGGGACCCACATAAATTTTGGTGTTTCATCTCCTAGGGTTAGGTTTTTGGATGTCTAGGGTTTTGGCATTCATGAGTAATGTTAAAAAGGCCTTTGGAGCCTCATTGTAATCATTATTCTTAGACAGATGCACGTAGCAGCCACATATCTTCTCAGAGATAGCTACCACCATTCAAGCAAGTTGTTTTCAGTTCTGCAGTTTTACAGTTTCAGCATATTTCATTTATTCAATAGAAGTTATTGTTCAATAGATATATGTTTTTGTTCTCTATATCTTTGTGTTATTTTATTCAGTATGTTATTTATTTCATTCGGCTCATAAATCTGGATCAGTGGTATCAAAGTGGTCTCCTCTTCATTTGTTTTACTTTGTGCATGTCCTTGACAAGATCTGGGTACAAGAAGTCGGGACTCGAACTAGTCGACCCTTTGCAAGATCGGTCGTGCTGACCCCAACCATAACTCATGGGGCATGAAAAGAAAGATGATGGAGCAGGAGATCCTTTTAAATTGTTGCTCGAAGAATCCCTTGCGTGACAAATGAACGAAATGATGGACAACTTTGCACAGATCCTTCGGCGGCTACCCATAGGAGACGCATCTTCATCAAGCGGCCATGCAACCCCCTTCAAGGTACAAGTAAATTTTGATATTCCATTATTTGAAGGACTGATAGATGTGGATGTTGTAGATAAATGGTTGAATATGCTAAAAGGGTATTTTTTAGTCCACAATTTTTTCGATAGGGAAAATATTACTTTTTCACTCCTCAAGGTTGTCCCCCATGTTAAGGATTGGTGGGATACTTACTCTAAGCAAAGGGACATAGAGGAATCTGCAACATTTGTGGTCACCCCCACATGGGATTGTTCTTTAATGGCATCCCTGAAGGAATCTGCAACATTTGTGGTCACCCCCACATGGGATTCCTTCAGGGATGCCATTAAAGAACAATACTACCCTGCTGGAAGCTATGAGGACCAGTACACAAGATGGACCACCTTGCGTCAGGAAAGGGACTAGACAGTACCAGATTTCACTAATATTTTCCATACCCTGTGCACCAAATTGGGTATAAAATACTTTGAATGATATATGGGGCTCAAATATCATGGTTGTCTGCATAGATATATTCAAATAGAAATGGGGTTTTTGGACATCGCATCATTGGGTACAAATTATAGATATGTTGTCAAGATCGAGCAGAAATTTAAGCAAAAGAGGAGAGAGTTTGGATCTACAAACTCCTCACAGCCGAAGCATGGAAAAGGCAGCCCCAACCCACAAAACAAGGGATAGAGAAAAGATGGTTACTCTCAGGACAACCAGTCCAAGCTGGAGCATAAGAAGGGTAATGAGAAGTCGAAGAAGGACATAGGAAAGTGGTGTGAATACCATAAAATCCCTTGGCACAACACTGAAGAATGTCGCTCCAAGCAGTCATTGGTGGCCAAGCTGAAAGCTTCCGAGTCACAGGTTGATTCTGACTCTGAATCAAATCCAAAAGGAGGGAAGCGGATTATTGATGTTGAACCCAGCACCACTGTCGCTACCACCAAAGTCTAGCCAAGAGAACCAAAAGAATTAGAGGAAGTGGAACACCTGTTTCACCAACAGATCTGGGTAAGGGGGATCTGCTTCATTTCATTGTCGATAATGGAAATCAGAAGAACCCGGTATCAGCTGTAACACACCCACTACGGCATAATAATTTTTTTGCCTTTTCTTGAGGGACAGAATCCTTGAAGTCCTACGGGGGCTTAGCACAAGCTAGCTCTTCCCTTTTTCACCTCCATGTGATCGTCGGTTATGACCACTGGCCAAACAACTAGGCGCCTTTTCACATTTCGCAACTCAGCGATATAAGCGAGTCGAGTATTTCGACTCTGCAAACCCCAAAATGTCAAAATGTCGAAAAGGTTTCGATCAGCCATTAGCCCCCTTGGACTATGCCTTGGCCCATATGACCACTTCTCATAAGACCATAGTCTTATTCCCTTTGGGACTTATCAATATGAGAGCCCGACCTCTTGTCAACGAGTCTCCCGAATTCCCGATTTTCGATTTCCCGAAATGGCCTTTGTCACATTATCCCTCATGGCTATGCCCTGATCCAGGTGACCATTCCTCATAAGACCTCCATCCTATTTCTTTCGGGATTTATCAATACGAAAGCCCGACCTCTTGGCCTCTCGACTCTCAAAATGTCGATGTGCCAATGTCCCGGCCTCTTCCTTCTTCGCAATTTCGGGTTTCCCAACACCGAAATGTCTGGACCCTTTGTCCTCGAAACTCCCGAAGTTCCGAATTTTGAAATGCCGAAACCCCTTCGATCTCTTCCACGTGTCCTACTCCATCGGACGATCGTGATCCTTTCAGGGTTTATCAATGCGAGAGCCCGACCTGTTGTCAACGGAACTCCCGAATTCCTGATATCCGAAATCCTGATGGACTCTCGATCTCCGCCACATGTCCTCCATGGATGGATGGTCCAGATCGTTTCGAAGCTTCGCCACTCATGAATTCAAAAGACTCCTTCCTCTTCTGTTTATCGATGTCCGAATCCCCAAAATGGGTGATCTCGCGACACGCGTCCTCCTTCAATCGGACGGCTACGATCTATTTCGCTATTTCAAGACTTTCGTCGTGGAGTGTCCCGACTTCTTGTCCTCGAGACCTCCAAAATCCCGAAGTCCAAAATCTCAATGTGGGCGATCTCACGACACGTGTCCTCCTCTTGGATGGATGACTCAGATCTATTTTGGGACTTTCATTGTGAAGTGTCCCGACCTCTCATCATCAGAACTTTCGAAATCCTGATACCAACTCTTCTTTTGGGACTTTCGCCTCTATTCATGAAGGCTTAACCCTCATGCATCTCCTGACAGATCCAATAGCTGTCGGGTTTTCTGACTAAAATCTGACAGTTCAGATATGTCACGTGTTGTGCACTCTCCTACTGCTCCCTGGACGTGGAAAATAAACGGTCGAGATACTCCCATGAACCTTGGGGATCTATGGTCCCGATCTTTTCACTACTCATGAAGATAAAAGAAAAGGGTTAAGGCATTTAATGCCCTTATTTCTTCCTCCAATCTAACGGTCGTGACTGACCGCAGATCTTCCGACAAGATCTTGTCCATCAATCGATACTTATCCCTACGTTGCCATTTCGGGATTTCGCAGATCGGGGTTTCAGGAATTGTGAGTGTGAGAGGACTTGCGCTTTAGGTACCCTGGGTGCTGAAATGCCAAAATGTTGGGATTTTAAGAGGATCATTCTTCCTTGTGCAGGATTACTAAGACTTGTTCCTTCAAGTCCTTTTTCAGGTTCTTGGTAAGCTTTCCAAGAAGGGTGTCTCTATGGGGAGATCTATCCAGGGTATTACCTGAGACGAATAAGGGCATAGATTTCCCGAAAGCAGACTTGAAGTCCAAATTAATTCAATATGTGTATATATAAATCTATCTATAAACATAAGCCATACGTGGTCCTTCCAATAAAAGCATGCAACCACCATTTCTGATCAAAACACCATATAGACAGTCTTATACTCAAACCATTCATAAATTTCACAGACTATGAGCATACATGTCATCATATAAATTTCAAGATACAAGATATAACACTTATCTGAAAAACACCAGAGGTGTTGCAACTGTTAAGAGGGGTGTTCGTTTCCACCCAACCGTAGGCTCAACGACTCCCAACGGATTTACCACTAGCCACCCCCGAGCTGAGACCACGATGCTACGAGACTCTATTTTCCAGTGACCGAGAACAAAGGTTACTCTCCTTCTTCTCTGCTATCACTCACTCTATATTTTTCCAGAGTTATTTTCCTTCTCCTCTTCCCCTCGCGTTTGCCCCTTGATCGCACACTCTTCCTGCCTTTTTCTCCTTTCGGCGAGGTTGTGTGTGGCACGATCTTCCTCGCGGTGGTCAGGTTTGAGGACTCTATAGATGGGCGGTTCACCCCCATCCCTCATTACTCATGAGGAGCCATTTACCTACCAACATGTCGAGTCATTTAATTCGGGGCCAGTGAGCTGCTCTTGGTTCTCCGGGCCAGTGAAGTCCAAATACGGTATTGGTTTCAGTGGAAGTTAACGCCACCATTCCAGGTGCCTTCCACCACCTTTCTTCAGCCATCATGGTCTCTTTTTCATCACATCCCCTCTCAGTAGTCCTGCAATATATATATATTCATAATATTATTCACATTCATCGACCTTTTCACAAGGTCCATTCACATCACACATTCACATTTCTGAGTTTGCCACAATACTTGGCCAGTATAGTTATTTTTACAGACTGGGGGAAACAGGGTGTTACATCAGCAGAGGTCATCAAGCAGTTGGACCTTCCAATGACACTTCACCTACAACCCTACACCATCGGTTGGCTTTGCCAAGGAAGATATCTTTGCGTCAACCAACAGTGTCATTTTCCCTATGGCATCAAGCCTTTCAAAGATGAGGTATTGTGTGACATTGCTCCCCTTGAAGTTTGTGATATTCTTTTAGGACAACCATATTTGTGGAAGCGACATGTTATGTATGAGTCTAGACCCCGCAGTGTTATTATTACTTTGGGTAGACAATTTTACAGGATACCAGAGGTAGCGCCGCCTACCACTATTTCTTTAATCTCTGCTAAGCAATGCAGTAAGGTCATTTCACAAACTGGGAAGTTCATCTTCTTTGTGATTTGTGCTCACAGTGAGCAGAAGGTCACTGCCACATCTTTGATCTCTACACAGAGCCTCTCTTTGTAGCAGAAGCAAGTGGAAGGAATTGTGGAAGAGTACATAGACATCTTCTCCTCACCCACCGGGGTACTGACACACTTTTAAGTCAAGCATCCAATTTATCTAACCCTCGGTGCACCTCTACCTAATGGACTAGTTTATTGTCGCTCGCTGATGGAAAATGATGAAATCAAGCGTCATATCTAAGAGCTTCTTCAAAAGGGGTACATCAGACCCAGCTCCTCGCCTTGTAAAAGCCCCATTGTACTGGTGCAGAAAAAAGACGGGACCTAGTGACTCTGCATTGATTACAGAGCATTAAACAAAATCACATCAGGCTACCACCAAGTTCCCATCGAATTGAATGATGTATGGAAGACAAATTTAAAATCTAAAAAAAGTCTCTTCGAATGGTTGGTCATGCCCTTTGGCCTAACAAATGCACCAACAACTTTCATGAGGTTGATCGATGATGTATTGAGACCCTTCACCAACTCTTTTGTGGTGGTATATATGGATGACATCTTCATCTTCAACGGAACTTGGGAAGAGCACATGCAACATATTTAGTAGGTTTTGAGCACTATGTCACAACACAAGCTATATGTCAACTTGGAAAAATGCTCCTTTGGCATGAATAGGGTCCAATAATTGAGCTACATTGTTTATGAACATGGGGTACAACTAAGATCCAATTCATTCGTGACTGGCCAGCACCGACCATAATAACTGAGCTTCGGAGCTTCTTGGGACTTGCCAACTTCTATCGACTATTCATGTTGGGAATCTCCCATATTGCATGGGCCCTCATCCAAGGGACCAAGGGCGGTGGCAAGGAAAATTTCATGTGGGGGAAGGAAAAACAACGAGCATTTGATGATCTGAAGCATCGCTTATGCTCAGCTCTAGTACTCTCCTTACCCCATCTGCAACAATTGTTTGACATTGAGACTGATGCATCTGACTATGTTGTAGGTGCAGTTCTCACTCAACATGGTCATATGGTAGCATACCATAGTGAGACACTCTTAGATATTGTCTGGAAATACCCCACCTATAATAAGAAAATGCATTCCATTGTACAAGCATGTCGTCAATGGAAACATTACATTCTGGGAAATGAGACGATCATCCACACTGATCACAAGCCTTTATAGTTCATACAGACACAGGGGAAGTTGTAGAACGATCGTCGTCATAAGTGGTCTACATACTTGTAGCAGTTCCATATCAACATCAAGTATAAGACAAGGAGCACAAATCATGTCCTAGATTTCCTCAATCAACCTCCCGTGGTTGCACTCACCACCATGCTCCATTCCTATGGGCATGAGGCATCTGAGTGGCCCCAACTTTATTAGCAAGATCCTGACTTGGCCACCACCTATCAGCTCTTGGGTATAGGTGTGAATGTCATTGATTTTCACGTTCAGGACGGACTGATATGCCATATGGGCCACCTTTGTGTTCCTGCAAGCGAGCGTGCAAAGTTGATTTGGGAGGCTCACTACAGTCGAATGGCAGGACATTTTGGCATGGAGAAAATTGTGGTCATTCTATAGAAAAAAATTTAATGGCCAAAATTTTGATAGGACGTCAGCAAGTATATTAGATATTTCACTACATGTGTCATTTCCAAGATATCCATCAAGAAGCAAGGCTTATACACCCCTATTCCTAATCCTGAGAGGCCTTGGGAATCCATCTTGATGGATTACATGTCTGGCCTTCTGTCCACCAAGAAAGGCAATGATTGTGCATTTGTGGTGGTTGATTAGTTTTCAAAGATGGACATTCTCACAGCCTGCAAGAAGAGTGTCACAATGACAGAAACTACCAAGATCTTCTTCGAACGAGTGTGGGTCCATTTTGGGATACCACAGACTATCATCTCCAATTGGAACAACAGTTTCCTCAACACATTTTGGTCGAGTCTTTGGTCACCGTTGGACACCAAGCTCACTAAATCCACTGCCTTCCACCCTTAAATCGATGGCCAGATAGAGGTCGTCAATCAGATTATTGTACACATCTTGCACATGTATAAATCTAAGCATTCGCTTACATGGGATGAGATTCTTCCCTATGTTCAGCACAGATACAACAGGGCTCTCCATAGCTCCACCAACCATAGCCCATTTCGGGTGGGGCTGGGATTCCAACCCTTGGGTCCCATTGATGTTGCACTACCTCTTGCAACCACATTGACAAAATATTCACATGTTCAGCTTGAGGCTGACAAAGCTACCAGATTCATTGAGCGAATTCAACACATCCTCCAACAGGTCCATGATATTTGTAGAAAGTCAATGCTAAGTACAAGAAGCACCATGATCAACATTAGGTACCGCACAAGTTTCAGGTGGGAGACAAGGTATGGTTACATTTACATAAATAATGCCTTATGGGGCCCCATCAGAATCTCCATCCACTTCTCTATGGGCCTTACACTATCACCAAGGTTGTGGGAGACAATCCTTTTGAGGTCAACACTCCCCCCTTCCTTGTCTTGCACCCAGTGTTAGATGTGGACCTCCTCTAGCCATATTTCCCACCATTGTTGGACACCTCAGAGATCGCATAACAGTTGACACCAACAGAGCTCAACCCTGACTGCATGGAACAAGCATCCATTGATCAGATAGTGGACACACAAGTCAAGGGCACTCGCCTACAGAGGATGCAGCTTTATCGGGCTGTCAAGGTAAGGTAGCTTGTACACCAAGGTAAATGGCTCACGCAAAGCCAAATTTAGTAGAAATTTTATCACCTGATGGGGTCACTCAATGCAATGGAGACCATTTCTTCCTAGGAGGAGAGGACTAATCCAGGTGGATATTGGTGGCCACCCACCTATTCCAACTGGCTCCTTTTGACAGTTTTAGTTCAACACGTTCTTTTGTAATTCTTTGTAATTGTGGGTTCTAAACTTTCGGGGCTGTCTAAAGCCCTACACATCTTCCAGGTGGAGATTGGTGACCTCCCACCTAATCCAACTGGATTGTTTTGGAAGTTTTCATGTCAGTACATCTTTTTGTACTTCCAGGGTTGTTTTGGGGCCCTAAACAATGTTTTTCTAGCTTGCCACAGTAAAATTGTAGACAAAGTAAAAGTTTGATGACATAATGTGTAGTTCTTTAAAATACCTTTCCAACAGGCTATCACGCACCTATAATGGAGGTCATATGCAAAAGTTACGACCCCAGGAAGTTGAGGTACCAACTTACCCATCGGGCTCCACATAACTTTTGGTGTTTCATCTCTTAGGGTTAGGTTTTTGGATGTCTAGGGTTTTGGCATTCGTGAGTAATATTAAAAATTCCTTTGGAGCCTCATTGTAATCATTTTTCTTAAACAGATGCACATAGTAGCCACATCTCTTCTCAGAGATAGCTACCACCATTCGAGCAAGTTGTTTTCAGTTCTACAGTTCTACAGTTTCAACCTATTTCATTTATTCAATAGAAGTTATTGTTCACTATATATGTTGTTGTTCTTCGTATCTCTGTGTTATTGTATTTAGTCTTTTATTTATGTCGTTCCGCTCATAAATTTGGATCAATGACCATGACACAACTGCTAGAAATTTAAAGAGAAGGGAAACCTAGCATGGGAAAAACAAAAAGAGGAAGTCTAGAAGACTTGTAGGCCAATGTTCATCTTCAAGAATAGAACAAGGAGTTGAAGAAGAAGGTCTAGATGTATGACTGGAGGATGGTGGATATGGAGAGGAATGTTAGGACCTGAAAAAGGTTGTTGTCATTGCTAAAGAACTGATTTGATGAATACCAAGACTCCATCATTATGGTTATGGTAGATTGGGATAAGAGCAGAGATTGGTTTGTACAATTAGGAGAGAAGGTCATCTAGATAGATAGTTGGCAAGAGGACAAGCTCACTCAAATGATGGTTCAGTTGTATCTAGAGTTGGAAAAGAAGGAAGAATCATTGGAAAAGATACAAGTAGTTTTCCAAGAGACCAAGGAAATAAAGCCACCTTTCATTTCCATTGTTGAGGCCAACATCATGATCAAGTCAACTTTGGTAAGTTCACCTTCCTTAGAGTTTTTCAAGATCATTTTGGTGAATTTGAAAATCATACTAGACACATTGGTTTGAAATTGTTAAGAGAGATGGGATATGATGGACAAGGGTTAAGAAAGAGAAGATAAGGCATCATAATCCCTATTGTAGTTCATCATAGGGTCAAGCATGAAGAACTAGGTTTTAGTGGAGGGAAGGAAAAGGACATGAACAAGAATATCACATTTTTTAAGGAAAAATACATGGTATAGTTGGCCTACTCATTCGAAGAAAGAGTAGTAGTGAAAGAAGAGGGGATCACACTCCCAATCCATCCTTCTTGTGGTATATTTCAAAAGGGTGATGATGAGAAAAGTACAAAGACTCAATTTGCACCAACACTTAGAAGAAGAAAAAATCAAATCAACCAAAGCAAGAAGAGGAAGGAAAAGAGGTATGCATCAAGCATGACATTCCACATTTATCATTGTTGCAAGAGGAAAGACCATGGTGCTACCAATTATTGGTACTTAGAGGAATGCTCATTCTATGGGAAGAAAGGATACCATGTGCCATCTTGTTGGGAGAAGCAAGCCACATGCCATAAGCCAAATTTATTTCAAAGGGGGAATGGAAAGAATACTCCCTCAAACCAAAAATGAATTCAAGGGCACATGGATAAAAGGACTATGTCAAGCAATCCATATAGCATCACTAATAATTTTTTCCACTACTGTAAGTTGAGCAACCATTGGGAAGCAAAGTGTTGGAGACTTCATTGAGATCTTTACCCCATAAACCACACAACAAAGAGAAGAGTGTGGAGAGTGAAGTGTAAAGAGGATGAAGAGTTGTCTGCAACTCCAGCCCAAGGAGAATAATCCATCAAGGAATTACAATAGCACAAGAGGTAGGCCTCACAAATGAAGCAAGAAGTTTCTTGGTGGAACTGGGAGAGAGCAGAGAAGGATGTCAAGCATGAGATGATGTTTCACTCATTAGATTCTGGTTGAAGAATGAATCACCAATAGGTGAACCAACTTATGAATGAGAAAACAATTGAAGTAGTTGGTGGTAAAAGGAGTGTTGTGCAAGCATGTGTAGTAGCAGAGAATTGTTTCCTTGATGGGAAGCAATTGATCCTAGCATATGGGGGCATACACACCTCCTTTAGTGAGGTCGCTACATTATGGCATAGTTGTCGAGATCTCACTAAATAAGCACAAACTAGAATTTGATTTGGACTTCATTAGTTGTTGAGATAGGCCATCTCCAAGTCTAAGAATGCAAGAGACTTGCACATTGAAGATGTGAATGAATTATGAATGAAGAGTTCGAATATGGAGATTGCTCAAAGATAATAGTCAATGTGTATACTTTTGCATTTTTAGAACAAGTGAGCCAAGAACCAGAGCCACAAACTAGAGCTAAATCCATAATTAGAGTTGTAGCTAGGAGCTAGAGTTAGAGTTGTGTTGTAAAGAAGCAGACAAAAGGTACATTGATCCAGATTGGTTTACTCTAATATTTTGGAGACCAAAAAGCCTCTTAGTGGGGAGGTGTGATCCAAAATGGATTTGAACAAGACAATGGTTGTAAGACTCAATATTTACAAGTGTAGTTCAACGATTAAAGAAGTTTAGATAAACCATACATGACAATGCAAGTTATTTAGAAAAATGAAAGAAAAAAAAAAACAATTGTGAAAATAAAGGAAGTAGGAGAGAAAAAGAGAGATGAATGGGAAATGAAAGTTTGATCTCTTGGCCTTCTAATTACCCCCCAACTTTGATATATCTTCTTGTAACTTGACTCTCAAAGGCTCTTTCTGGGTCTAGGAGGAGAGAATGCAAAGGAGAAGATGTTTGAATTGTTGATGGCTATAGATCCATGAACTACATTATAACTTGAGATTGTTGAAATAAGACGGAGAAACCATTTGGATGTTGGTTTTCCCATTTCGTTCCACAGTAAAATCTTTGTGTCCATTATGTGATTGATTTGACGAGTAGTGAGAATCTCTCGTAATTGTTTAATTTGTTTCTCCTATTTAAGTTTAATGGTTATTCAGAGAGTGTTAATGGTTGTTGGATGGAATTACTTTCTCATTTTGTTGAGTGAATGGATGCGGTGACTATAGATTTTTTATTCCACTCTATAGTTTCATTCTCCCTTCGAAATTAAAGAACACCAATAACGTTGTTGTGTCCATCGTTGGATTTGTAAGAGGTTGAAGATCTAAGGTTGCCATTAACTAACTATTACATTATTTTAGTTGAGTTTCTAATTTTGTTGGAAAACTTAGTGATTGTTAAAGCATGCACAACAACGGTTGTCTTCTACACCACCATACACAACTTGAGCTTCTTTCCTAGGATTGTATGTTGCCTATTTATCTTCTAGAAGGGTTGTACGTTACCATTCATCATTCCCCGTGACCATATGTTGTTGTTGGGCTTGTATTGAGACTGTACGTATGCCATATAGGTTGTATGCAACCATGAATTGTTGTATGCATCCCCTTAAGGTCACACAAGTTGGTTGTTGGGCATTGGTATGTGAATTGGATAGTGAAATGGCTGGTATATGTGCCATCTAAAGAATGGTCCAATGGAGTTATAAACCTTCTCTTTAATTGATCTTCATTTGTATGGCATTTGTGGTTTAATAATATGTTTTTGGCATATTGTGTGGATTGTTCCAGTCACTCATTCTCATGCAACTATCTCGTATGCATTAATAAATGGTAATATCTCACATGTGTTAAATAATTGTTATCTTAACTTTTGTTTTGGTGAATGGTGTTTGGATAAAAGTGTATGGATTTTTGTGGTTTTTTTTAATTATTATTGCCATCTTTTATGGATTTGTCCCTTGTATATGTTAACTAATGGTCATCTCATGAATGTTGTGTTGAATGGTGGTTAATTGAATTAGAATTTGATCATAAACAAAGGAAATCTAGAATTGAGCCTTTCACCAATAAATGAATGGCCAATGGGTTGATCTTGTTTTTGCATCTGAGCCTTGCATAGAAAATTTATCCAAGCAAAAGTTACTAGGTAAGTTAACATAATATCTTGCCTCTTAGTATTGAATACACTTACATAATTACAATGTGTTTGTGGATTGGCATATTGCAGAACATATATTTGTGTTTTACCTACTATTGCCATTGGAAGGACTTATCTCTTGGTGAGATTGAAGAGTAATTTGTCTTTTGATTGTTGTTTGGCCATAGTTTGCAATTGTATAATTATATCAATGCTAAACTAATGGTTCCATTGAACCAAAGTGTTCATTGTCTATATATATATATAATGTTGGAGCTTTAATATGATATTGTTGGAGTGTTGAGTGACATGGAATGCAAGGGTGGTAAGAAAATTAGAATTACTCAACAATACATAAGCCTTAAGTAGTTGCCACTAATTTGGTAGTTAAAAACAATAAGGTGTTGGGTTAATGTTTAATACAACCCATAATAAGTGTAGATGCACCATTTAAACTTTAATTCTTTGGGATTTGAACAATTGGTGTAATTTCCATTAGAGTGTTGGCTATTGTGTGTAGGTTACAATAGAGCACATGTTTCCTCACTAATCTTGATCATTGTTGCAAAGTTGTTCACAATTAGAACTATAGAGAATGATGCAGGAGCATAGGCTCTCAAAATCAACATGGTTGATGGGACTTGAGGAAGTCTTAGGTTTTATTAAGGGAGTGGTTCCCTAAATTATATTTATTGTAATTCCTTATGTTTTTATAAATTCTAGAAGACAAGTTCAGATTGTAAACAAACCTATCTTCTTGGGAGATATTTTTTTTCCACATATGGGTACGGAAATAACAGTTGTCTTGCTATTCAATTTTGAATCAAAGACAACTTTCCAATACATATAGGTTCGAAGTCATTACAACGTACTCATTATGAGGTTTATTCATGTCGTCATTATGAGAATTGAACCCGAGTGGAGAGAATAACAAATTCCTCACAACCATCCAAGCTACACCCAATTGACACCAGCGTGGGATATAATTGGTGAAAACACCTAGCTTTTAAATTCACGAACTATGTTAATCTTCAATGCATGGCTAGTAGATCTGTAGAATAATCTGTATGATGAAATGCATAGCGTATGGTGAATCCAAGATGTGTGAATTATGCGATGTTCACGGTGAGAACAATCTATATATACATTCAAGTTTATATCAGATTAGATATTGGCATAGTGAATTGTATGCAGAGTCATAACCTGAGGATGTATACCTGTAATATGTAAGAGCAAGAACAGGGAAGAACTTGAGAATCCAAACATAAATAATTTTATGTTCATAGTTATAGGGATTTGAATTTCATGTAGCTAATAGTTGAGAATAAGTTTGGGTAAGAGGTGATTTTTGGTCACATCAATAGTATATCATCAAGATGTATGCATCAGAGAACATAGGTCTTATAGCCATAAAAGAGGTAGAGATCATCGTACAAGATTGGGAACAAAGACAAAAGGTTAATTTCATAAGGTATCTATGTTAGTGAAACACGTGGGTCATAAGTCCCTTATTTATGGATCAACCACTCTAGCTAATTCATCCTCATTAGCTAAGTGAATTAGAAGATGGAATTTCAAGTCCATGAAACTGGTGGGCAATTCCTTCTCAAACATATAAACAATGTTATCTATCCCTTGATGCCACAATGGAATGTTATCCATGTGAATCTCCTTTGATGTAATACAATGTGAAAGTGTAGATAATTTAGATATTGTGTGTTGCAATCCCTAGGGGAAATCATGGTTCACACAAACATACATGAGTAAAGGATAATGACTTACAAAATAAACACATGAAATTAATTGGCATAAAACTATGAGTGCATAACATATTATAACATACACTGCAAAATAAGAATCATAAAATTTACATACATACCCTTAGAAAGTTTAGATGGTCATGTGATTTCAACCCTAACAAATGTTCTTCTATAATGAAGTAACATTGTAGAGTCGACCCATATAACGAAGGCACCTTCACACACAATATAATATCCTTCATCAAAGGAATAGCATATTTCTTCAAAATCCATGGGACATCGCCTTGTTTAAAATACCAAGAGGGACCAGTCTCTCCTCTATTTTCTTTTATTGGCCAACATTTATTTTAGTATTCAAAGAATAAACATCTCTCCTAACACCCAATGTGTCACTTTTCTTCAATGGTATGTGCCTCTATAAAGAAGATGAAACATTTTTGAATATATGGATAGGATATAGTAAGCTGGCAATCCCAAGATGCTCCCAATATTATTTTTTTTGTAAATACGTTTTTGTATTATAAGTTACTTGTCAAATTACACCATATACATGACTGTCTGCAAAGCATAAATTTTACTTGTTTGCATTTCCCAGGTGGGAAACCAATGCATCCAGGTGTTCAAAATAAACCACTTCCTAAAATATAAAAACTTGCCATAGCCAAAAACAACTCCCTATGCACATTGTGTTGTCTATCAACTTCGGTGCCACGCGGGGCGATAACAAAAACTAACTAAAACATGGCCATCAGTAAAACCAGAACCTGAAATTGATCTCTTCATGTTAGAGCTGTGTGCGGGTGGGCAGGCGCCCCAGTTTCATTAGACTCCAAAGTCTTGGTTGCCGCTACATTCGAGGGAATCAGAGAGTGGTGGAGGAGTGCAGATAACAGAGCCTCTATATGTTCTTCAGGATGCTCCCCGAGCTTGGACCTGAACACAAGATCAACCAAGTCGTGCCTGACTTCGAAGACTAGTTCCTGTAAAATATCCATTGAAGCCTGGATACGAGAGCAATCCCCACAGGTGCAGCAAACAGGCAAAAGGGTTTGAGATGGAGTCACCTCCGGAGTGGGAATGGCTTTGGGATGGGGGTCAACTGACAGTGTTGCAAAGGAGTTGGACGACCGAGAGGTGGAAGGCCCATCTGAAATGGCACCAGGGTCAAAGCCCAGAGAGTTCCCCTAGTTGTCAAACCACTCGACTCAACAGGCCCAAGGCGAAGACAATGGAGCAAGGCTTTCATGATCAATGGGGGATTGAGAAGTAGTGAAAGTGGGCAAGGGATGATGATGGATGGGGTTTCGATTAGCCATCCTTCCATAATTATTGTACCAGGCCAAGCCTCGTTTGGAATTTCCTCTCTTCCTTAGCATAACCAAGAAGGGGAGGTGGGGGAGGACAATATTCAAAGCAGAATTCTGGAACCAAAAGGAAGGTACGGTCAGAGAATTGAGACAATGGAAGATCACAACAACAACAGTGGAAAATGGTAGGCAATAAAGGAGGAACAACCTCAGAGCCAAGTGAAAAAGACGAAAGAGGTGACATGAAAACCTGCTTGCAATGTCTATCGCCATAACCGCTCTAGGAGGAATGGCATGTTGTAGCACCTGAAGGTGGTACTATTTGGAGAGAATGAGCGAGCGAGTGTAATTGCAAGCCATTAAATTGTTGGGGGTGACGGAAAAGGTGTGGGGCATGTGGCTTGCTAATGCCATCTTCCCTTCGGCCTCCCCTATGTTCATTGTCTAATACATGACACCCCATCCAGGGACTTGTCTGTGTTGAGTCCTTGAGAAATGCATTCCTTGACCAATGGGTGATCCATGTGAATGGTGGGGTCACAGCTGAGATCACTCCCATCCAAATCCAAACTGAAGTTTGCAATATTGTCGGCTATTTTGTTTTCCTTTCTCCTGACATGAGAAGGAATGATAACAAGGTGAGGTCATGGGAGAGATTTAATCTCATCCAGACCACTTGTAAGGTGTCAGTTGGGAGACAATTTGTCGGGATCAAATCCACAAAGGAGGCACGAAAGGAGATTGATGAGAATATGAGAATCTCCCTCCACGTATAATTTGTTGAGCCATTGATCCTGGGCGAATTGTAGACCTTTGAGTATTCCCTAGATTTCAGCCGAGTTGTTGGTGTTGTGTCCAATGTTTCCCACTAAGATGTGAAGAAGGTCACCTCTACAATCACGTAAGACGGCTCTGAAACCAGCAAGCCCTGGGTTCCCTTTGGAAGCCCCGCCAAAATTGAGTTTGGGAAAGCCCGAGGGCAGAGGCTACCAATTGGAAGGTCCACCGGGGGCAGAGAAACTGGTAAGCAGCTTGGAGGAAGAAAACTTAAGACCGAGTTGCCAACTGTTAACGATGTTATGTTCATGAGGGGGACAAATCAGATCATCCTCTTTCTAGGATTCCATGTTGATAGTTTTCGTGATGTCATTCTCGATTTTGGTCCAAACTGCTTGCCAATCGAGGTGAGATGAGTGGAAGATGTGATGATTTCTTTCTTTCCAAAACTGCCACATAATGAAACTTGGTAGGAGTTTCCAAACATGATTGAGAATGGAAGAGTGAAACACTGTGTCATGCCATTCTTCAATAGTGACCCTGAGACTCTGGCAATGACGATCTGAGGTACACATCAAACTGCATCGTAGTCCCAGACCTGAGAGCTGAAGGAGCAAAAATTGAGTAAGTGGTTTTAGGTCTCACTCTCGTTGCAACAGAAAGGGAAAATGGAAGGACCCGCGAAGCCCCGTTTTGACAGATTGTCCCAAGTTAGGATGCTTTGATGAGCCACTAGCCAGAGAAATGTGTGGATCTTGGGCCATAGTTTTTCTCCCCAAATTTTGTGCCAAACCGGCTCTTTTGGGAGAAATTTATGACCGGCTTTAAGGTTGTACGCCTCTTGGATGTTGCAGGTGCCACTCGTGGAGTGACCTCATCGGAGGATTTTCAAGCCCTACTTGATTTGAATTTTCCTATCCTTGACTTTCTTCAGCCAAGGCTGAATGTCCACCTGTGGGGGTATGTTGAGATCATCTTGAGAAGATTTCCAACTATTCCATGTAGCTCCTGGTTCATCAATTTGTCAGTAATCAACCACTGAAGTGAGGCCAGCCTAAATCATAGGTCCTTGGTAGTTATCCATGCTAGGATCCCACATCAGGATAGGCAGTTGTTTCCAAGAGTCATTCCAGAAGGAGGCGGTGTGGCCATATCAAGTTTCCCCTAAGGCATAGTCAGCTATAAGGGCATTATTTTGCTTGGTAGCATTCCAAATAAGGGACCCGGGTACTTGATCATTCCATCTTATGAGAGTTTCCTCTGAAGAGTGTGTGGTGTACTTCTTCCTCCAAAGTCAAGCCCAGAGGTTTGTGGGATGCCTTAGCCACCACCACCAATTTTTGGTGCTCGGAACTTTGTTGAGAGTAGTTGGGTCATGGAGTCTCAACCCTCCCGTATACTTGGGCCTACAAATTTTGTCCCAATTGATCAAGGCCCATTTGCATCCTTCTTTTGTGCCCTGCCACAAAAATTTCCTTTGTAAGTTTTTTCTGGCTGTAAGGATGAACATAGGAGCCGCAAGGGAAGGGAAGGAGTATACAGGGAGAGATTGAAGGATGGATTGAAGGAGGATAAGATGACTAAAGAGGTTCAAAGAGTAGAAGGTCCATGAAGATAGTATTTTCCCCAAGTTGGTCAGGATATCCTCCCAGAAGGTGTTCCTTTGGGCTTTATCAATGAGCGGAATACCTAGATATTTGGATGGAAGGGAGCTTCTTTTGAAACCCAAGAGTTGGGTGATGTGAAGTTGAACAAGGGGTGGAGTGTTGAAAAAGAAGATCTATGATTTATCCTTTTTTATGTCCATTCCATAGTCATCACAAAAGGTTTGTAAAAGATCTTGAATTTGGAGGGCCTCACGGATAGTGGGGACACCCATCATGAGAGTGCCATCAAAAAACTAGTTGTGTGAGTGGAGAGATTCCATGAAGGGGCAACCCAGTTAAGGACTTGTCAGTTTCTTTGATAGAACGACTTAGTCCTTCAGCCATAATAATGAAGAGTAAGGGAGAGAGAGGATCTCCTTGATGAATGCCTCTTGAGGGTGAGAAGGGTAGTGAGGGGACACCATTAATAAGGATGGAAAAGAAGGCTCAAGAAGTGAGGTTCAAGATCCAATTGACCTAGTTAATATTGAATCCAAAAGTAATAAGGGTTGATCTCATGTAATCCTAACTGTAGGAGTATACCTAGAGTGTTTTTTATTTGTAAGGAGTGAATTACTTCATGTGCTAAAATGGCAGTGTCCAGGATCTGTCTTCCCTCAACATAACCATATTGCTCATGAGAAATTATGAAAGGAAGCAAGTTCTTTAGGCAATGATCAATTACCCTCATGATCAGTTTGTAGATTTTGTTGCATAGAGCAATGGGCCTGAACTATTTTGGTTGTGTAACATGCTCCTCTTTTGGGATTAAAGTGAGAAAGGTTGCATTGAGGGGTGGGAGCACTCGCTTTGATTTTTTGGAGTTCTCGATAATTTCCCAAACCTTCTCTTGTATCATGCTCTAGCAGTGATGAAAGAAGTCAGTTTCGAAACCATTGGGTCCATGGGCTTTTCCATCAGGAGTGTCTCGGAGTTCTTGGTCCACCTCTTTCTGCGTAATTGCCCTCAACAAAGCCTCATTTTGATCCACGGTAATGCTAGCAGGAATATTTTGTTTAATGTTGTCAATGGCTAGGGTTCTTTCCCCCAAAGGTTCAGAGAGGAGCATCTTGTAATAAGTGACTAGTTCGTGCTTAATATCTTTGTGGTTATGAAGGTCATGACCCTGCTCTGATTTTAGATGGGAGATACGGTTGATGTATCTGCATTGGAGCATCGATCAATGGAAAAAAAAAAATTGTTGCCCCTCCTTGAGCCATTGGATCTGCGATTTTTGTGGCCATGATATTTCTTCCTGTGAACAATTCTCATTGATCTGATTGTTAAGGTTGGTCTCCTTCTCTTTAAGTTTCTCCATGAGACCCTGGTCCCTGATTTGTTGCTGGAGAGATTGCATATGTTGGTCAAGAATCCTTTGAGCCTGGAATATGTTTCCAAAGGTTTGTTTGTTCCAAATTTTAAGGTGATGCTTGAAGTTCTTCAGTTTTTTTTGGAATTTGAACATGGGATTTCCCTAAGGGATGACCGCCTCCTCCCACCACTGATGGGAATTCACTTGGAAGTTTGGGTGAGTGAGCCAGAACTTTTTGAAGCGAAAATGATTCTTCCCTGGAGTGCTACTAATGTCTACCCATAACTAGATGGGCCAGTGGTCAGAGTCAGCTGCATCCAAAACCTTGGCCATCAAGGAGAGCCCCTCCGGCATTATAGGTTCTGAAAGGAGGAATCTATCGAGGTGGAAATTAACTTGTTGGGCGTCGGATCTGTGGTTAGACCAAGTATAGGGGCCATTTTGGGTTTCAATGTCCATAAGTCCCAACTTATCAATCAAGGCTTGGAATTGGTTGTTGTCGTTGTCCAATCTTCGGATCCCGCCTCTCTTTTCTTCCAAATTGTAGATCATGTTGAAATCACCCCCAATAATCCAGCAGTGATTCCCGATGTGGTTTCCTATCCATTCCAGGTGCTACAAAAAGGGTGTTTTTTCCCTCTAAGAAGCGGGACCATACACATTAGTTAAAAAACCTAGTTTATTCGAGCTTATGACTTAGAAGGATGCAAATATGGTCCATTTTGAGGTAAAGAAGTCTTATAGAAGAATAATATTGGGGTTCCAGAGGATGGCTAAGCCTCCAATCATGCAACTCGCATCAGTTCCCATAGCTCGTGCTTGCTTCCAACATCGTGTGAGGATTTGATCAGCTTCGGCCCTCGCACATTTTGTTTCTTGCAGAAAGAGAATGTCGGGTTGTTCTTAAATGGTCTGATATCATAGCATAGTTTGCTTACTATGGTTGTTGATACCTTTGTATTCCAAGAGAGGATATCCATGATGAGGGAGGGGGGGGAGAGGGGGAAAGTTGTCTGATATCAGTTGAATTTGCCCTGAATTTACCAAGAATTGACCTATTTCATGGATGAGTTGTTGGGTGAGCTTCCTTCCTCACTTCTTTTCATCCTTTGGGGTTTTACGTTGATCTTTTGAGGGCCCACACTGAATCCCCAACCTAGAATTGGCCCTGGCCAAGACACCAATTGAAGAGTTTAAGAAGACATTTTTCACTTTGCGCAGCTGGTCAGGGGGAATGGTGTATAGCTCTTTTTTCTTGTATGCTTTCTCTAAATGAATCAAATTAATTTCGACTAGATCTTAGTCTTCTAGATACATTTTGATATCCCCTTCATCCCCCTCCAGTCCCACTGCCTTCGGGGTCCGCGAAGGTGGGTGAGGGGAGATTGATCCACAACTGGGTGTTCCGCAAATTTTCCATTGGAGTTCCCTAAGGGGGGCGTTGTGTGGGAGGGGGCCTGAGGATGGACAGTATCCTTCGAGACTTGTTGAAGGGCGTCAAAGGAATTGATGGTGGAGGGGCCCTTTGAGGTAGAAGGGATGGTTTTCTTAGTTGGTTTCTTGCGATGAACCGTGACCTGCGTGAAACCTTCTTTTTTCTTGTTTGTATCAGGGTGATCTTCCTTTTTTGGGTTATTGAGGGGGAATTCTTTGAAGAGATGTCCATGTTCATGACATTTCTGACAACGAAAGGGTATATGCTCATAATTGATGGTCTAGGACCATTCCTCATCCTGATATTCGAGAGTAATAGAGTCAGGAAGGGGTTTAGAAATATTTAAATACACACAGATACGAGCATATGAGGTATACCTTCTATGTCTGGTAGCCTTCGACGCCTTGACATAAAATCATATAGTATTGTCGATTCCCTCCATAATCTATTCCAGCTAGAATTCATGTGGTAATGAGTAGAGTTGCATCCAGATGGGCACATGCAAGAAGTATTCCTTTTCCAGACTGAATTTCTGTGTCCAGAAGAGCAGAAAAAGTCATGTTGAGTTGAAGAAATAAGGGCCTCCATCAAATATTTGATTTTGATCCTTGAGATTGTGGCAAATGATGGTAAAGAATCCTTTAGAGCCCAGTTGCAGGTCGCAGTGGCCTTTTGGTCTCCACCAATGATGAATCCATTCCACTAGATCCCATTCTGAAGGCCATAGGCCCATAAAGTTTCCCACCAGAGCACATTCCCTCGTGTATTGTTTCTAGTCTTCGATTTTGGGTGTGCTTATCACATATTTTGGAGCCATGAGCGTTTGAGGTAGACATTTTCCCAGTTCCCATATGAGAGCCACTTTTGCATGGGCTGGTTCGAGATCGATTTCCATAGTTTTTCCCTTCTGCAATCCTTCAACCCAGAGTATGTCGCACAGTTCAGTTGGTGGCTCAAAGGACAGTCGTTTGAAATGAACACCACTTAAATCAGGTGAGGCTACGTGACTGTAAGAGGGATCACGAGGCCCCCCTTCCATGGCAGCCATGGATGAACCAGGCCGAAGCACTCGAACGCACAAGAGCGTGGTCTTCCTAAACCCTAAGCGAAAGAAGAAACCCTAGCATAGCTCTAAGATGGTCCTAATATGGAAGCTCATAAAAT
The DNA here is from genome assembly GCA_009831015.1 of Picea engelmannii. NCBI lineage: Eukaryota > Viridiplantae > Streptophyta > Pinopsida > Pinales > Pinaceae > Picea > Picea engelmannii. Next base: position 158,068 of record ML786150.1, on the reverse strand, counting down.
ACATATTTTATCTTCATCCCAATTGGAATTTTCTCGACATAGGTATCAAAAAACTCAAGATCATCAAACATAGGTTCCCCATTTGAGTTGAACAATTCCACAATTTCCTTGGGTCATCTCTATGTCAAATGTTTTAATCCATACCACGGGTGTCATTATTTCAGGTCTGCAAGTTCTATCTGGTTTACCAGTTAAAGTAGATATTGCTCTTCTATAAGGCTAGTTTTTTGGAGGAATGCCCTCGAGAAGTCGTACACCATTGTTTGTATGTGATTAAACCACCTAGCCTTTGTTGAAGGTCCACAACATTTACATCCATGATAACCTTTTGTTAGAAGACTTGTGATGTTATTGTTTATAGAACATGTTAGCACCAAATAATATAGTTGCACCAAATTAAGTATGCCAAATAATGTTACAGATATAAACAAATCAATAAGCATGCTTACCATAGCGAAATCCCAGTCTTGGATGATTGTGTGTGATGTACACACACATGCCATATAGCATAAAAGACAATGAGATGGGTCTTGATACATCATATACTTGTATTCTTTCCTAATTCATTGATCAATGGTTGGAGGTAGACATCTATTCTCTTTACTTGCTTTTACTAAGAACTATAAGAGCCAACATAAGATGTTCATTTTTCACATACAATTATGGGGGGGTATCGTTATTAATCACCGCCACTAGCTAATTAACACAATAGTTGGTATTTTGGAGGGAATACGTGTTAAATTCATCCATGTCTACGCTCAATCAAAGGCTTTGTACTTCATCATTAAATTCAATGGGCCATGTATCCTCTATATGTTTCATGGCTATTGAATCTGTTGGGATTCACATAATTCCTTGCTCACTTTTGTGCAAGACATGCCACCCCCGCAACACAACTATTTATTTGCAATGAAAGAACCTTTGAATCCTTGGGATTATAAGCATGTGCCTCAATATCTTATGTGGAGGACCATGTTCCATACCCTTATTTATTGATTTGTGTTATCTTCCATGCCCACATTTTGGATATATCGCTTTATTTGCATATTCTATTATATATCTAGAATACAAACATTCATACATGCGTGATAGAATATGTACTCAACACCCAACCTTTTTAGCATTTGTTTTGCCTCTTTATAATTGTCAAGTAGGGCATTGTCACTTGAAAGTACCTTATCTTTGAGCAACCTGTAATTAGTGGGCAATATAAATACATTGTCATTAAGAATGCATAAAATCCCTATTTGTTATTGATTGTGTGATAAGATTCATTCAAATATAGGGGATTTAATGGTTAGTTACCTCAACAGTGTTGAGAAACCCACGTTTTACATACCATACATTGCTTTCAAGTTGTACAATAACATTGTTCTCCCTGGTTGGGTAGACCTTGATCCATGCACAAAGAGAGAGGTGGTGGAAGCAGATTTTAGGGTTTTGAAGAAGGCATCAACAATATGAGAATCATGCCCTAGCTCATCTTGTTGAAATGCATCTAACAACATTCCCTAGATGAGATAGGTATCTCATAAGAAATCATCTATACCAACCTTTATATCATTGTCTTGATCCCCAACTTGTGAAGAATCAATGGTATTGTAGACATTCTAAATTAGTGACTCAAGACATCGTGGGAATTGAATAGGTGGTTGATTCAACCATACTTGGTATACTTCATCTCTAAGTTGTGCTTTTTTAATAACCTTCTCTCAATTTGACCTCACAGTGGGGTGCAATGGTCGATGGTAGATAGGTCACTCACCATTAGAATCCTAATTACAAAAATATTGAACATTAAATTGATGATATTAGTAAACAAAATGCATTTAGTATATTCATTCATTTGACCAAACCTTTATTAGAAGCATGTAATTTTCCCCAATACACATGCAATCAACCACTTTATAAAACAAATGTCGAATTAAGCAATAAGTTTACATTATTTCCTCTGAAAATCCAAAAATATAATTACTCAATTGATCTTTTTCTTACACCCCTAGGGGGACATTTAAAGGTATTCCCAATGCAAGACACCTTTGATAAGTTGTCGGTGGTCTATGGAAGTTATGATCTATTAACAACTCATCACCAAGAGACAAAATACGTATCGCATGAACAACAACAAATATGGATGCCTTCCTTTTCATAAAGAACTCTTTGTCATTGGAATGTTCCTCAAACAAACAATTTGCAATGAACAATGAGAACCTACAACTATTTATGAAACCAACATTTTTCTCATGAGTGTGTGGACAACCATCAATATATAACAAGTTCTTCCTATTAAATTTTTCGGATGCATAACCAGTCATGCACAAACTATACATGGAAATGTTAATTTTGTGTTTAACAATATTCAAGTAATCAGACCAACTATTAAAGTGACCACAAAATGACATAAGTGCTACTAATTGTTTGGGAGGAATGAACACGTGTGAAAGGATAAACAAACCAATATTTTTAGCATCTATTTTAGACATGGCAATCATGTAACTATTACCACAACAAGAGAATTTGGTCACAACATCAAGCATAGGCAGGAAAGATGACCAAGCACCATATAAAGTGTAGTTGTAACAGGTTTGGTATTTAATTTGTAGATGGATGGGAAGAGAGAAGGCATTGTTTCTCTCCAACAATTGAATTGAACTTTTTTTTTTTTAAGTAAAAAAAGTGGTACCTGTTATATTAGCATAATCTCAATACAAGGTAGATGAGATGCCCGCTGTCCCGCCAAGACTGGAAACCGAGATAGCGGGGCATTCATCTTCAGATGTCACCATAAGTCTAGTTTACAAAATTTAGCTAGGTGGTCCTATGCGACGTCCTGCCCGAGGGAAACCAGGACTTATTGTCGCCAGCAGAGTGCTGATTATTTTAACTATTACTATACCAGCCTGAGAACTATCTATCAAAAAGATGAAGGTATGAGAACAACACCAGAACATGTGTGAACCTGGAAACCGGGCTGCTTGTGCTAAATCTCCATGTGCTTCCATCGAGCCGGGAAGGAGTACGGGCGCGCACAGGTGGGGCATTGCTTCTTGGTCGAAGCTCTGGAGTGTGCAGCAAAAAACATATCCAGTCGTTGCTCCATTCGCTCCAGGCGAAAGGTTTGATCTGCTAGCACGTTTCGGATGTCGAAGAGAAGGTCGAGGGATCCCCCGTCCGCTGCTGCAGGCTGCTCCTGTTGATGGCTGTGCCCGAACTCTTCCCTGGCGGTCCCCTCTTCTGCATTTGCATCGTGCTGGTGACATTCCTGCTTTGCGCCTGTGGTTTCCGTGGTGGGCTCGGGAGGAGCCTCCTCAATGATGTAACAGGGGGAATACGGCTGTTCTACTTTGGGCTCCTGACTGTCTGGTGGCCGCATGCTTGACGAGCTAAAGCTCGTGCTCGGAATCTGACTGTGCGGGGCCGTGAGCAAGGTGTGCCCGGGAGGGTTGTGTGGGTTAGCTTGTGAGCTAGCCGCTTCTCGCTGCTCCATGGTTATCATCTGAGCCCTGGTTCGCCTCCGTCGAGCTACAATGGCCATCGCCCGCTCGAATTCCTTATGACGCTTGCGCCTTGATTCCGCCGCGTACCAGGCCTCCCCACGTCGCGGGGTGCCACGGATGCGGGGCATGGCTGAGTGGCTGATGCGCAGCGTGGAAGCCGGGCTGTGATTCTGAGCTGGAGAATGGGTGCCTCTGTTCGAATTCACCGGAGAGATGGTGTCTCTGTTCGAATTCACCGGAGCGGTGGAGAACTGCTGGATCAAATACCCCTTGGGAGCCGTAGCCCGAGTTAATTGGGTTTTGAAAATCATAATTCGGGTGTCCTGTGCCATAAACGCTGCCATTAAACCTTGCTTGTGAGTGCGCTGCGGGAGGGTACCTTTCGCTCGCGCGAAGGTCCTCTGCATTTTGCCATGAATGCTCGCCTTCATGAAGGTGAAATGGAGGAGGCATGGTGAGCCGGTGGCTGCGTTAATGCAGCATGCTGGCGCTTCTTACGTGGCACAATTGCGTCCCTTAGCACCCCATCCGGGGACAATTGAATTGAACTTGATTGGACATTGTTGTTCTAATCTTGTACAATGTTTTGAATATCCTAGTAGATATGTTTTGGGAAGTATCGATATCATACTTTGACTCACTATAGCTCTTTGTTGACTCAATAAAAGGAGATAGTTTGGTCACTTTCAAATGAAATATAGTTGATTTGGCTTCTATCGTTTCAAGAAAGGAGCATATGGAAGGGTTTCTATATGTCTTTTCTATATCCCCTATTGGATCTTTGGCTACAATGGGAGGTATTAGGTTGTCAACTTTGGGTAGTTGATCACTAATATAATGGGACCGTGTCACGTGTTGTTGATTCACCTTCAACCCTTATATTTTTTAACAACCAAATACTACTAGGTGTCATAAAAGAGATCTAGTTCACGATGAGGTACCATGGCACATGATGGTTGTTGGAAGACAGCATGTTACAATTAGTAGCATAAAGTAGCTCACCATTTTCTTCTACCATCTACTTATGATATCTTGCATTTTCAGACTGGTGGAATATCATGCACATTCAAACTCTATCTTGAATGATGATTTTGTAAAATTCAATGCATAATTATTCAAATGTACATGCAAAGGTGGCATAAATTCAATCAATTTATCAAACTATACGTAAAATCTAGACTTATTGCAAGTGACATGGGAGAACTTGATGCACTTTGAATGATATGGATTGAGGAATTTGAAGAATCAACCATTTGGTATTATCACTTCCCCACCCTTGCATCTGAGCCAAAACCACAATCAATACATGTTGGCATTCTTAAAAGAAATTTTAGAAAGCATATAAGATTCTAACTTCAAGTAGACTTATGAAGGATTTTTAAAATAAAGTGGTGGAAACACATATTTTAAATTAGTGCACACATGTGTTTTGATATACTAGATGCACTGGTGCACTAAAATATTTGCACACACACACAAAAACCTATGCCAAAACCTCCACAAAGTTTTAATTGTGGAGGTTTTGTACTTCTATTTTTGTTGTATAGTATTACCATGGTGCATTTAGGTCAATATAGCACACTAAGTGAGCTTAAGTCCAAAGGACACATGCCAACCAAAAAAAAAGTTAAAAAAAACATAGACCATGTTTTTTTATTCTCAGTTATAAAGCCCGAGGAAAACCCCCAATTACTTCCCCTCATTTTGAGGATGGTACTGAGGGTAATCCCTAGAATCATCAAGGCATAAGGCTAGTCAACAACAAGGTTACAAGCCATTACACCAATATACTTGTTATGAGCTCAACATATCACTTGTGGGAATTGAACCTTGGTGGGAGGATAACGATCATTCCTCCCAACCAACTGAGCTAAACCAAATTGACTAGACCATGCTTTTATCATTAATGCACCAAAATATCTAATAACAAAATGAACATGATTTTTGTTTTGTAAAATTGAGTTTAAAAAACAAAAGGGCATAATCCCTATTTCATTCTTTAGCCCAAAGTTAGAGGGGAGACTTATGCAAGAGAGTTTTACCAAGGAAGAGATTAGAGAGGGTTGATTTTTCTAAAGAGACAAATTTGTAAGGGATTATTGTGGGTCACATACAAATTTACAGGGGAAATTTTGTAGGTATTTAAGTTCATTCTCTTTCCATTTTCAAGAAAAGAGCCTCACCTTCAACACTACAACCCATTGATTCCTTGTTGCTTCCCTTTTGTTGTTGTTGCAAACCTTGGGAGTAGGGGTCTAGCAAAACCCTTTAACAATGACATTTTTTTTTGGAGTTTTGGGTATTTCTTGAGTATTGGTATTAGGATTGAGACCACTCACTACTTTGGGTTTTTGTTGGATTATCACCACTTATTTTTTAAAAATGGTTTTTCAATGCATATTATAGATCAAACATGCACTTGTGTATTATTAATCGTACAACACAGTAATTGACACTTATGGTTTTAAAAAATGTTTTTAGGTTTATTAGTGCACACTTTACAATAATGACACACTAGTGAGAGTGTTATTGGATAGCACACCGGTTAGTTATGTCAGTTTAGAAAAAAAAAAACATTTTTGGTGTTCAGAGATGCACATCATAGAGTAAACATGCAACAATGCATATTGTTGTATACTATGCATTGGTGGGGATTATTGTAAAAAGTGCATTGACAAACTTGGAAATAGTTTTAGCTTGAAATTGTGTACTTTGTTTGTAAATATATTTCATAATTTGGATGTTTCATTACGCAAGGCTTTTATTAATAGAAGACAATTGATAAAATATTAGGGAAAAAACTTAAAGGGACAAGCGTGGGGGAAGCACATCCCAAGAGGAGAACATTGAAAGTTACTTGAAGTTTTAATATAACAATAATATATCTAAATTATTTGTAGGTTTAAATGGTGTGCATTTGTTAACATGTTTCATGTAGAGAAAAAACTCAATGAGATTGTTACATTTTGAGTGGAAAAGAGCGTAAAAGCTTTATGAAAGTGTTGCAAAGAGGGAAATTAGGTGGATCAAAGGTGATTGACATGAAGTTTTTTTTTTGACATTTTACTGATAATATACTTTAACAATAATAGATAACATGTTTCAAACATTGATTTTGCATTTGTTAAATGTTGTGCAGGGAGTTCCATCGAGACTATAACTTCCAACAATCAATCTTAAATGAACATAAAAACCATTATTCAACAGCCTTTTTGTCATACAATTGGCATACATAAGTTTACCAATGCATTCCAACACATATTTCAAACAAATTGATTATACACAATAAATCGTGTGCTCATCATCATTTATAGGATTTTCATAGCAAATCCTCATAACAAATAATGAATCTGTATTCTTCATCATATAAGATTGAATTCATAACAAAGGATCGGGAAATTGACAGTTTGCCTAGGAAATTGAGTTCGAAGATTTTCCTAGGATTGGTCCCTAAACTCTTTGCCTTTTTGAAAGAAGTTAACACTACTTTCATATCTTCTTTTGTGACTTCTCCTTCCAACTCTAAATTAATATTGTCATCGATGAACTTGGGGAAGAGTCTTACAGTTTTCATTATTTCACAAATGTTTGCATTCTCAAGACCTTTGAAGAGATTTTTAAAGTAATATTTACCAAATTTTGCAATTTCCTTGAAATCTTTGGCCCTGGATCCATCTGACTTTTATATCTCCCATATTGTATTAACTTTCTTTCTGTAATTCCATTCTTGTGACTTTTTTTGTGTGCTCAATTGGCTCTACTCTTAAGCCCCAAATTTTTATCCTCCTTGTCAAAAAGAATATTATTTTCTCTTTCAAGCTCCTTCGAAGGTTGAATCTCCTCCTCAAAGAAAACCCCTACCTCAATGTTATCAAGAATAACTTTAATTCCTTCTTCTACTTCCTTGAGGTCTTTTTATTTTTTCAAAGCTTGATTTTTTGTGCATTCTCCTACAACCACTTTTAGAATTTTTAAATTTTCAGCAAACTGTTTCATCCAAAATATTCAGAGCTTCTTTCAAAACGCTTCCATGACCTAATCATAAGACCTCTTAATTCCTCCTCCATTAGCCAAGCATGATTAAATTTAAAGGGAGATGGAGGTTTCCAATCTTTTGGGTCTATTTGTAGTAGAATAGGTAAGTGATCTAATGAGCCTCCAAAACCAACACAAGACTTATTCCTCTCACAATATTTCATCAACCGGTCTGCTATAAGAAATATATCTAACCTCTTAGAAATCCTCTCCCTCCCTCTCTTGGCATTCCTCCATGTTGCAACATTTTTTGTTGGTTCAACATCAATTAAGTTTTTGACTTCAAAGAAGTGAGTAAAAAAAATTTCAAGGGGATTACATCTTGCCATCTCTCCCCATATCTCCCTTTGATTGAGCATGAGATTTAGGTCCCCTCCCGCAATCACATTTTCATCTTTGAAAACACCTAAATACCCTAAACTCTCTTAATGGAGTTTCCTATCCCCATAGAGCTCATACAAATTTATTAACTTGAACACCTTCCCCAATTATTTTGATATGGATTCTACCACTATACTTGCATGTAGAAAATTGGATCAAATTTTCCATTCCATCCAATTACCAACCATCTCGACAAACCCTTAACATCTATTGAACAAAAATCCTAATCCTTTAGAACAACGGATAAAAAAATCCATTGCTTTTGACCCAACACACATGGTTTCTTGAAGCATAACTACATCTAGTTTATGTATGACAAAAAGTCTTTTAAGGGTTTATTGTTTAAGGGCACCCCAGGCCCCTCTTAAATCGAGGGATAAAATTATCATTTGGGCATTGGCTTATGAGTCTTACATGATCTAAGTACCCCATTGATAGATCAATGTTTACCCTCTCTGATTTCCTTTTTTGCCTAAGCTTTAACCAGTGACGTGTGATTTTCTCTCAACTAACATTGGAAAGTCTTGGTTTAAGGCTAAGCCTCCTTCTAAAGCCCTTGTATCTTCCACCAACTCTTTTTCCAATCTTAATAGATATGATTATTTAAGAATTGGCTTAATGGATTTTTTAGGTCTTCCTTAGGAAGGGAATAATTAAGATCCAAGTTATCAGGGGAACCCTCTTCACGGGGGGTAGCCTCATGTGCTTTTCCACTAGAGTGAGACCCTTTGATCAAAACCATAGCTTTGGAATCTAGAAATTGACGAGGGGGTACTATAGATTCCATGGGAATGCCCTTAGAGAAGATTCTAGAGCCAAGGATTTTGGAAGGGATTTGTATGGTCTTGGTGTTATGATTGCTAGATTTATTCTTGCTCAAAGGATCGTAACCCTCCCACCCATTAGGATTAGGGACACAATTAAGGGATTCCTTTAAGAATGAAGAGGGGTCTAGGTTATTCATACCTTTTTTTACCACAGGAGATCCAATTTCAATTTGAACCAAATTTGTGTCCTTATGTTGCTCCATATGCTTAGAAATTGAATAATCAATAACTAAGGTTGGATGTGGTCTAGACACTAGACTTGTCCATTTTTCTTGGGATCTCCCGTTGACTTTTTTGGGGAAGTTTTCAACTATTTTTTTGGAATTTCCTTTTTAACTCACAAATGCCAATGACAAGACAGGAGTTGCATCTAATTGGGATTTTATAGAAATCCAACTTTTGATAGAAATTCCAACTGCCCCATCCAATATCCTTTTCATCCGATAGACCCTCTTTAAGTCTAGTTCTACCAAGATTCTTATGACCCTACAATCTTCTTTTATCCAACAATCTTTCTCCATAACAATGGATCGACCTATGGAATTTCCAATTTCCTCTAGAAATTTTCTATCCTATAGTTCCGATGGAAGGCCTAAAAGCATGACCCAGATTTGCCACAATATGTTGGCTCCCTCCTAGGATCAAATCTAGCTTCCACCTCTTTAAGCTCAAGATAGAAGGGCTCCATAACTAATCTTTCCTAAGAAGGGTCTTCACATCCCTATCATTGTTTAACATGAGGAAAATCCACCTACAAACTAGTAGATGAAACATTGCCTTATAACCTAAAATAGGATTCCATGTTTCTTCCACCTAATGATTTAATTACTCCTCCTTGACAAATTTACCCTTGAATCTCCCAGCAATTTTTTTTCCATCAAATCTTCTACCTCATCCATCCCCATGTCCAAACCTACCACCATCTTAATTCTCTTAGGCTTGACTCTAATACATTTCTTCTTCTTAGGTCTTTGCACCTTCATGACCTCCTTTCCCTCTTCAATTGAGACATCGAATTAGCTCTTACCGTTTATTTCACCAGGAGACTCTTTTGCTTTTTGAACCAATGCCAAAAAATCGTGCCTCCTTTCCCAACTCTCGATCCCTAGATTATTAGTGGCTTGAAAATTATCTATATGAAAGAACCATAACACAAGCTATCCGATGTATTAAGTGAAACCTAATACAACCAAGCTAAGAACTTTATTTTTCTTCTGGTGAGGACAACTTGGAGCATTCATGCACTAACTTAGCCCCAGATTCCAATGCTCTTAACTATTCTAACCTAGCTAGATCTCGACCTACTACTGCATGCTCACCACTTATTACCTACTTTATTACACCTTTTAAAACCATGTTGAAGATAGAGGAATTAAAACCATACTTTTACCTCACCATATGTTAACAAGTTCTTGATGTGATTTGTTATCCCAATTTTGTGGATAACTAAGGAAATGATGCATCGAGGCCCTCAGGTTGCAGATATAGAGTGACAAGAGACTACATGACCAACAGTATCCTTTGCATAGATGGAAAATCCACTCACCACCACAGATGGTCACAGGTTTGCAGATGGCATCCACCACACCAGCTGGCTTCCAGAAGGCAGTGGGCCTTGCTCCATGAGGTACAAGTCAATATTATGGTGAGCATCATTTCAATAATTAATCCATTTGATTATGTTGTATCTTAGATTGCTCTAGATTTCACGATATGTGCTTGGACATTATGCCTTTTCCCTACTTTGCCTTAGTGGTTGACATTGTGCCCTAGTAAGTGGTTTTCTTTGGAGATGGGTTTTCTACTGGGAACTCCCTTAATGAGCCATCGTACCATTCTCGACCATACTTACCACTTTCCATCATTATTCCCATGCATTTCCTTATCTCTTAGGATTTTACGGTATATTGACCCAAGAAGGGGTTGTCCCTCATTTTATGGGAAGAAGGAGCTAAAGGCCCAGAGGGGTTGGTGTTGGGTAAAAGATAAAAGCCTTATATAAACCTTCTAGATGCTTCGCCCAGGGATCACCTAAGAAAACCATGAAACACTTATCTTGGAATAAAGGGGACCCGCAATATAATAAAGAAATGCTTGAAAGGTTAGTTGAAGGATAGGAGGTCTCATCATGAGTTGGCCTATCATGTCCATGTTGATATTATGGTAGTTGTGGGAGGTATTAACATCTACATGTGACCCTAACGAGACTAGAATATTTCGGGAAGCAAGAGAAACCCTAAAACGTTGGATAATAAGCCTAGGAGACAAGTCATCTCAAGAGAATATTTATTATTGAGTTATTAGCCTCCATAAGTAGAAGTCGACCCAGTTAGGTCACTTTGAGGACTATAAATAAGAGGGCACCAAAGCTCATTTGTCACACTCTCTCTTGCAACTGCATAAGACCAGTGGTGCGCAAGTTTGGAGAGGAGTTGCAACTGCAGCTGCTGCAACTGGCATTTCGGTTTTGGCTTGGAATTTCTCTTTGGTTATGGTTTGGACTTTCTGCTTGGTATGCTAGCTCTAGAGAGAGGTACGCTACCTTGATTGGCTATCGGTTCTAGGGTGTGCTTCCAAAATTATTCTCTCTGTCAAGGTTAATGTGCTCGGAGTGGCCTTTGTGCCTATGGTTGGGTGACAATATTGTTATATTGTCTATGGTGAAACATGCACACCTATTTTTCTAACAGGTTATGGTCCCACACTATCTTCAGACAATCTAACTGCTAGAAGATAGATTGGGAGGATTTGCAGAGTTACAGTTGCAGTTGCAGTCAAAGTTTTGTTCCAGCAACGAAACCCTAACCCTCTTGTTAAGGCACCTTAAGTGAAGAGCTTGACCTAATTCATGGATAGCCTAGTGCGCCCTATCCTAGCACACCTCCTGGTACTCTAAAAAAGCCAAGATGTCAAGTTTGAGTTTTTGGTCTGAGTTTTTGGCCAAAGTCAAAGGTTGACCAAGTCAAAGAAGTCATGACTTACTCTATGAAGTCATAAAACAAGTTAGAAGGGGCTTCTGACTTCAAAGCATGGAAGACAAGGATTGACCTCATCCTTTCCAAGAATAAAGTGTTGGATATCGTGAAAGGAAAGATCATGGAACCACAGTTTGAAGCGGGAAAATAGAAGGAACCTCGAAACGTTGCAGTTATGGATAAGTTCAAGGACAATGTCATCAACACTATGAGTATCATAGTGGACTCTATAAAAGACCACTTGATACCCTACATCTCGCATCTTAACTCATCTAAGAAGATGTATGATGCCCTAACTAACCTCTTCTTAGTCAGAAACATTGGACAAGTAATGAGTCTGAAGAATGAGCTCCATGACATGAAAATGAATGTTGATGATAGCATAAAATCATACTTTGTGAGAATCTCTCGGTTAAGATATCAACTACAAGCTATTGAAGAAATCATTTCAGAAAAGGAACTGGTAAATATAGTACTCAATGGCCTTCCCAAGACATGGGATGCATTTGCCGCAAGCATGAACACAAGAAAGGAGTATCCCACATTTGAATAACTTTGGACTTGTTGTGCACAAGAAGAATCAAGGATTAATGCAAAAGAGAAATCCCAAAAGAAATACGATGATCAAGCCTTCACAACAAAATTCAAGAATAAGAGGAAGTTTGGCTTAAGGAAGAAACCAAATCAAGAAAAGGATATGTCAAAAATACAATGCTTCAACTATGAAAAATATGGTCACTATAGGAACCACTATCCTGAGTTAAAGAAAAGGAAGGAAATAGATGAAGCAACAGTTGTCGAAGAAAGGGAACCCTCAAAGAAAGACAAGCAGGATAAAACATACTTCTTCTTCTAGTCAAGGTAACAATATTTTTCTATAACATAGTTCTTGTACATACCATGTTTACATAGTTCTTGTACATATCATGCATATCTATTTCTTAGAAGAAAAGATGGTCAGTGAAACAATATGTATGAGAGAATAACAAGATAAGGATTGCTATTACGATGACTACAAGAAGATGAAGTACATTAGCAAATTCATGGGGAATCTATTATATAAGTAACAACTGCCAGATAAGCCGAAATCATAATCAAACTTGAAGAGACCTAGAAGGAGTCAAATCATAAAGAAGTCAGTAATCAAGAGGAAATTAGAATAAGACATGCGACACTTTGTAGAAGGCAATAAGGATGTAGACATAAGCATGGACTCTCTTAGATGGAGGGAGTTGATTATAGAATTCCAAAAGAAGAGCATGCATCCATGCATGAAGCGAGGATTAGGAGGGAGCTAATACTAAACGATATGATACATTGAAGAATCCGTGAAGATTATGAAGTATTTGTCCATGTTCTCATTGAAAGTAGCAGCCATGATAAGCAACACGTGAAGAAGTCTTCTTCGAAAAGAAGTCTTAACTATCCTTGGTTGTCCATCTACATCCATGGTCCTATGATGAAAGGAAGAAGTTGGAATCTTCAGGAAGGAAGGGCATGGAATCTATAGAAGACTCCATGGACCCAAAAGCTAAAGAGGAACATGAAGAAGAACATGAACATTCCAAGAAAGAAAGAAAATACAGAACAACCAGTTATTATACCAAGAATCATAAGACTACCAGCTTGGTTTGAACCCACTAGAAGCAATCGACCAAAAGAAATGGAAGTTGTGATGAAGAACAATGTATGTAAGAAAATGTGAAAAAGACTTATGAATGGAAGCATTGCAAGATTCAGAACTAGAGGTTCTTCCAGAAGGAGGGAGAAGACTATGATGACAACTTGTTCCAGTAAACTAGATATACCTCTTGCAGTATCCATGGATTGAAATTTACATGTAAAAGATTGTTCTTCCCAATAAATCAAATTGAGAAAGAATCTTATACCAGAAAGAGACCCATGTATGCAAATGGAATAAGACCTTGTATGGATTCAAGTAACTTGATGCAGAGTATCTCATATACAGTAGAAGTGTGGCAAAAACTTCCTATGATAGAGAAAGTGTATCATAATGGTTACTTAGAAGTTTGGGAAGATGGATTGCAAATCCATGGCAAACTCCCATGATAATAGATCTGAAGAAGTTGAAGATACTCTCATCCAGTAGACCTGTCTATGTATTGACAATTGATTGGCTCGTTAATGCATTTGGAGAATACTCAACTGTATATTTGTTTTGTGGAACATTTAAACTATGACATACAATTGCATGAGTGTATTGATTCAGATTGGGCAGGGAATGCAGAAGACAAAAGAAGTGCTACTTGGATATGTTTTAGTTTGAGCTTTGCCACGATGTCAAGGGCTAGTAGGAAACAAAAGTTTGTTGTAATCAACACTACAGAAGCAAAGTATATTGCATCTTGTGATGCTTGTACATAAGCAATAAGTTTATTTCTGGACCATCTGATCAGGTGTTGAATTCGACCATGATATATTGTAATGATCAGAGCTATGTGAAGCTTTCAGAGAAACCGGTGTTCCATGACAAGTCAAAGTACATTGAGATCAAGAATTATATTCTCCATGATAAAGTCCAGAAGAGAGAACTGGTTCTCCAGTATATCTCCACAGATGAGCAGATAACAGATATTTTGGTAAAGCCTTTGTCCAAGATGAAAAGTTTACGTACTTAAGAGACAAGTTGGGGCTTGTGGAGACAACTTCCTTATTGGAAAAGGAAGTGACTACTCCTAGTTTGGGAGGGAGCACTGATATGTTATTGATTTATGGACAATCATTTTCCAATTCGGAAAATGGTCCAGGATGGGCAGTTCCTTTCAAGTTCAGATAGTGGTTCGAGATTTCTGACGAACACGCATTTTCCAGTTTGGAAAATGGTTCAGATCAAACAAACATTTTCGTAATGAAAATGGTCCAGATCGAACAGACATTTTCGTAATGAAAATGCTCTGATAGATTGTTGATGTACCATAGACAATGATTGCCCTTGTGGCTAGTGTGGGGGAATGGTCTAGGACAATCATTCTTCTTTGTAGTTGCTCCGAGTAGTGGTCAAGTAGAATGGTCTGCCTCGTCAGGTAGCCATTCTTTCGAAGTTCATAGTTGTGAGCAGTTTCAAAGAATGGTCTGTTTTGGAGGTTGGTGCAGGACAATCATTTCCTTAGGAAATGGTTTGGACATTCATTCCCTACAGCAGAATCGTTCTCTCTAGGTTGCACTATGATTAGTGCCAGAGGAATGGCCTAGTTAGGTGAATGGTCTAGGTTCAACAATCAGGGGCATGCATTCCCTAGGGAAGACTCATTCTCTCCAAGTTGAACTATGATTAGTGTTGAAGGAATGACCCAGTTAGGTGAATGGTCCAGGCTTAGAAATTGGGGACAATTATTCTTCTATGCTTGGGAAGAATTGTCCAGATAGCCCATGGCTGATGTTTTACCTTCTGAGGGCAGATGCTCTTCCAGATCTCATAGATGTGAGTGGAAGAATGGCCCAGATGACTCAATTTATATCATGATATTGTTTTATGCAAGTTGATATCAAATGATATGATTGTTGTGGAGATTGTATGTCTCTGGACAATAGTTGTATGCTATTGTGGTGGATGTGATCCATTGGTAGTGATTGTGTGTCACTGGTTAGTAGTCGTGTGCTACTAGGAGTGGTTGTGTACCACTGGGTAGTAGTTGTGTACTACTATGGATAGACACAGTTGTGTTCTATTGGATGGCATTGTTGTGATTGCCATGGAGACTATCACTAGCATTGGAGATGATTTCCAGCTAGATGGATAGTCAATATGTTGATGGACAGACATTCTTCGTATGGAAAATGGTCTAGGACAATCATTCTTCTAGGATGTATGTCCAAATTAGAAGAATGATTCTTATATCACTCTGTGGAGTGAGTGATTTATTCAGCATCATGCCCGATTACTCAGATGGAGTATGGCTTCGAGAGATGATGTAGTTGATGTTATCAGATGATATTGATAGTGATGATGGTGCTCATGATTTGACCATGAGACAACCTATGTGGCTATGATGATGCTACCGGTTGAATGGTATATTTGTGCTCAAGACCATTGCCTTTAATACCTCTCTATCTAGGAGGGAGTGTTGATATTATGGTAGTTGTGGGAGGTATTAACCTCTACATGTAACCCTGATGAGACTATAATATTTTGGGAAGCAAGCGAAACCCTAAAACATTGGATAATAACCCTAGGAGAAAAGTCGGCTCAAGAGAATATTTATTATTGAGTTATTAGCCTCAAGAAGTAGAAGTCAACCCAGCTAGGTCACTTGGAAGACTATAAATAAGAGGGTGCTAGAGCTCATTTGTCACACTCTCTCTCACCACTGCATAAGACCAGTGGTGCACAAGTTTGGAGAGGAGTTGCAACTAACATTTTGGTTTTGGCTTGGACTTTCTCTTTGGTTATGGTTTGGACTTTCTTCTTGGTATGCTAGCTCTAGAGAGAGTGGTATGCTACGTTGGTTGGCTATCGGTTATAGGGTTTGCTTTCGAAATTATTCTCTCTGTCAAGGTTAAGGTGCTCGGGGGTGGCCTTTGTGCCTTTGGTTGGGTGACAATATTGCTATATTGTCCATGGTGAAATGAGCACACCTATTTTTCTAACATTCCATGGATATCTAGTGGTATGGCATTGTCATCATTTGGTCACCAAACCAGGGCAATGACTCTTAGTTGCATGGCTGAGAGAAAGGGGGTTTCATCACGAGCCAACCTTTTCATTTCCATTAGGTGTTTATGGGTGACATTGCCATCACTTGGTCACCATGCCAGGGCAGTGACCTTCAATTTCTCCTTAGGCTATTATGAAAGAGAATATAAAGAAAGAAAGATAAAAGGCAATTGATGAACTTGGAAAAAGTGCATTGTGGACGACGGTACCGCATACCCTCTATAAAGGCTCCCATGAATGAGACACCGACCCCTTGTATGTCATGAGCCCTATGCCCATTGAGTCTTGACCCCATCCACCCCATCCATTTTACATGGCTTACATAGGGACCTCTTGGAAACTCTCCTTGGCCCAGGGAAAGATCTACCCAATAGGACACATCGTCAACCCTCCTATATTCAAGCTTGACAAATCGCATAGTGTTTTTGAGTTGTTAATTGTTTGATATAGTGATCTTTGATGCACATGCTTCGATGGCTTATTTATTTATTGGATTCACTTATCATGATGTTATGACTTGAGATCCTTGGAGGGCGTGCTCATTTGTCTTTGCAGGACCTAGTTGGTGTACAATTTTTGGAGAACAAACCTAGCTTGGGATTCCATGGGGATACAAGCCCACAGGTTGGATGCCAAGGGCCCACATGTTGGATGAGAGAGATCAGACATGGACAACCTTGATGATGACTTGGACAACTTAGCCCAGCCCTCACTTGCCAAACGATTTTCCCAAGAGGCACAAAATGTTCTAATTTTGAGCTTGACGTCATGATTTTGGGGCTAGGGCATGGTAGTGAGGCGCCACTCTTTTGACACATGGACGTTTGAAGAGGAAAAGGGTCTTCACCATGACGAGATTTCTTAGATGCTTGATATGTGGCCTTTGGAGGCCTATCCATGCTTCTCCAACACCAACGACTTCCTCAAAGTGGCAAAACGTCCCCTAAAGGGGTGACGTCCTCTTAAATTAAGGTCTTATTTGTGCAAAAAAAAAAAAATTTAAGTGAATTGTTTAATATTACTTTGTTAAGGGGGGAGATTAGGGTTGTTGACCCCTAATCTTTTGTTTTACTCCTTAATTTGTGGACAAACTATCTTAGCTACATTTTGTATAAATAGAGATCATAAGATCTCATTTTAAACATAACTCTCCCTCTTGTGAGATGACTTGGTCTGAAATTTTCGGCTCTCTTGGCTCTTTTATCTCTTGTGCACTTGTTTATGGATATCTATTGGTGAATGGTTGATGGAAGTCTAGCGCTAGCCTTGGATGATGCTTTTCTAGCTCTTATGTTGGATTGTCTTGGCATTTCTCTTGATCTTGGTATGGTTTTTACTGTCTTGCTATCATTTTCTTTAAATCAAGTATTGTTATGCTAGGAGCTAGGTGAGAAGTATAAGGGCATACACCTCCACCATAGTCTTCACCATTTTATTGCTTCATCTCATTAATTACACTAGGGTTTGCTAAGAGAAGTATACGAGCATACACCCTCTTAGCTTAAACCCTAGCCTAGAGAAACTTGCCTTGGGAAGTAAAGGGATTACACCCCCAAAGAGGTAGCTTCTCTAAGCTCTTTGTTTATTTGACTCCATTAACCCAATAGTAAAGGCACTAGTCATACTTTTTTGCATTGGAGATATAAAATCATTGCCTTGGGAAACACAACTTTTGGTCTTTTGAAAAGTTTCTTCCTTGAAGTTGGTTTACCTAATTCAGAGGAGTATTCCCCTACTAGGGCGTCCCCTCTCTCCCACTACTTCTTGTTGTTGTTATAGAATTACATATTCAACCATTAGGGCTACAGAAACCCTAAATCATTTTAACTCTCTTATCAACCATTGGATTTTGCTCAAAGTTTGCACACTTACTCTCCTTGGCCTAGCACACTTTTTCGCAAAGTTTGAGGGGATTTCAGTCGTTGATTTTCTTATTGTAATGCATTGAATGTTACAACCATAAGGCTGATATAATTTTTTGCAGACAAGTGTTTACAACAACCTTATCTTTTTATGCTAGAATATTGGTTTCTCATCTTGAGTTTAGCTAGTCATTTACTAGTCTTTCTCTTGTATTTTCTACTTGATCTCTAGCATTTATTGAGCAACATATAATACGATTTACTTGTTGATATATATTGTTATCTACTGCTGCAAATTAGGGACAATAAGCTTAACTTGCTGATCCAACTAACATATATCATTGCAAAGTGTATTTTCTTGTGTCTCGGGCAGGTACAATGTTAGCTTTTTAGCTCGGGAGGTACTCTGCATGTTTTGTCTTGTATGCGGATGTTACCTTATGTTGACACTACTAGGCACTTAACTTTGTAATGGGTTTTTATAGAGTTGTAAAGTGGTTCTTTTATTAAAGTGACTTTTTAATAAAGTGTACCTTCTAATTTTAAAGTGACTTTATTTCATAAAATGCACTTATGTAATAAAGTGAAATCTATTTTAATATTTTAAGTGATTCATTTTGAAGGGAATGAATCATGACCCTTGATCTTGAAAAGGCAAGATTAGATATTGGCCTTTGGATTTAGGGTTGAAGGAGAGGGAAAATGTTATTTTCAGATTTATAAAAGAATGCATTGGGTAGTGTGCAAGACACATTGAGAGAAGGAGCTTGAGAGATTTCTGAGAAGAGTTTGGAGAGAAAAGTAAGCAACAAGAGTTGGCACATTTCCCAAGAGAGCTTGAATGAAAATCCCAAGGAGGAATTTTTTGTTATGGAGTGTTGTTGATTTATTTGTTGAACATGTCATACTGTATAGATCCGTACAAGTCGTACAACAACAAACATTGGCACGAAAATCGAGGCAAGAGGTGGCATAGTTTTTGAGGCAGTTTTTTTGAGTTTTTTGAAGGAGGTCGGTCATATAGACAACAAGGTACAATAGTCTATTGTGGGCACTTTTCCCAAGGTGTTGTTTCAACAAATCCATACAGTTGTACGGACTATGGCACGAATTACAAGGCAAAATTTTGGTGGGACTGTTTTTGTGTTCTAAGTGGTTTTGCTCTTGGCTGGAAATGTACTATGGTTGCTGATAAATCTTTCCTAAAACTAATAGAATCTTTCTCTCTCTCTTTGGGTTTCCCCACATTGGGGTTTTCCCTGACATTTGCCTAAATTTCTAAGTTATTCATGGGTGATTGAATGTTGTTCCTTGTGTTTATTTCCGCTGCATAATTACTTAGCAATGTGTATTTCTACTTATGGAAATTTATAAATGTGGGTTTTATACATATCAGAGTTCATGGAAGACATGTTGATACTGAGAGGGAGGTGAATCAGTATCAAGTACAATTTAAAAACCTTTTCCAACTTATACTTAAACCATTCAATTATATCCAATGAGCAATGAACAATAGTATAAGAGTTACACCAATACACCA
>ML786150.1:111216-137529 GCA_009831015.1 Picea engelmannii | reverse complement strand
ATGTGAATTTTCCTTCATGTCCAAATAACTTCATCAATATTGTGGTCCAAAACCCATGACTAGGGTTGACATCAATGACAACAACCAATCTTCCAACAAGACAGTTATGTCTAGGTTGCTAAGTGTATGACAAAATATTAGCTTGTTGGTTTTTGTCATTAAAATTTACATGGTATCAGAGCTTGGTCTTTGAGTGACAGTGAACAATGAGATTTTTTTGGGGCAAGGTTGAAGGGGGGAAATTTGTGATTGTTTTCCTTGAGATTTGACAGGGAATATGGATGGATGCATTAGATTTGAGGATCGGTTGGATGACATTTCCAACTATTTGCAGTGGAAGGTCTGGATGTCAGTTGTTCTCAAGGAGAAATAGATTTGGAACTATGTCAGTTATGTTGTTGTGGCTCCCACAACAGATCTTGTTACTTTGGATTTGCATGAGGTCAAAGAGGCCAAGGTTCAGAGGATTATTCTGGATGGGGTGAAGGATCACCTTATCCCACACTTGGCTGAGAAAAAGACAGCCCAAGAGATGTGAGATGCACTTAAGAACTTATTTGAGGCGAAGAATGAAAACCGAAAGATGGCCTTGAAGGTTAAGATGCATGATACCAAGATGGGTAAGGAGGAGAGTGTTTCTTCTTATCTTGCCTGGGTAGATCAAGTGAAAGATGAGTTGGCAGCAGTTGGAGAGGTCATATCGGATTCAAAGTTGGTGAGGATAACTTTGAAAGGCTTCACCAAGGAATGGGAAGTCTTCATGAAGTGTGTGGTTGGTCGTGAGCATCTTCCAGATTGGAGTAGACTGTGGGATGATTTTACTCAGGAGGAGATCCGAGAAGGATCTTAGAGCAGTGGACATAAGATAGATGGAGTTGATGGGAATGTTGTTCTTACTGTAAAGAGCAAGAAGAAAGGAAGTTCAGGGAGCAACTTGAGTAAAGTCAAATGTTATTGTTGTAACCAGTTGGGGCACCTTGCTTCTCATTGTCCTGAGAGGAAGAAGAAGAGGAAGGAATCAGAGGGGCCTGAGACAGCTGCTACAACAATCATGGAGGACTTTGCTTCCAAGTATGACATGGAATTTTCTTTGGTTACCCTAGTTTCCAGTGTCGGTAGCGGAGGATTTGGGGGTGATATCAAATGGATTATGGATAGTGGAGCCTCTTGCCACATGACGGGAATATGGCGAGTATTCCTAAATATCACAGAGACAGGTGTTGATTGACAGGTGGTAAATGAAGGTGGTATGGCGCGCGTTGTACGTGGAGTTGGAAGGGTTAGATTCCAACTTGAGTATGGAGGATTCTTGGAGCTTGATGGAGTTCTCTTTGTTCTAGGGTTGAGCGTTAACTTGCTCCCAGTCTCAGCTTTGGAGGATGTAGGATAATGTACATTGTTCACGAGGGAACATGTATTTATCTACAGGGAGGGAGTGGACCCGATGGAACTGCAACTGATCAATGATCGGGTGGACAGGTTGTATATGTTGCGAGGAAAACCTTCAGTGTATGATTCAACGTCGGATGAGGAGCATGAGGAGTCTCCTGAGACTGTGGTGGGCCCAAGGATTCAATATTGCATTCTGAGAGAAGAGAGTGAGTCTCTTCTGAGCATCGATAGTAGGATCAACTGGTGTGGTCGAACCAATGCTCAGGGTGGAGTGGATTCTCCAAGGAGCTCAGGGTTTCGGGTAGTTGTTAAGAGAAGATCTTCTAGTTTGTGTTATGTGCAGGTGTTGAGGATGGATCCAGGTTCATAGGGAGCTCCTACTGAGCACAGTGTGATGGAACCAAATGATGGAGATGGAAACAAGTACATCCCTCGCTAAGAGGGAGTGTTAGCTTTTTAGCTCGAGAGGTACTCTACATGTTTTGTCTTGTATGCAGATGTTACCTTATGTTGACACTACTATGCACTTAACTCTATAATGGGTTTTTATAATGTTGTAAAGTGGTTATTTTATTAAAGTGACTTTTTAATAAAGTGTACCTTCTCATTTAAAGTGACTTTATTTCATAAAGTGCACTTATGTAATAAAGTGAAATGTACTTTAATATTTTAAGTGATTCATTTTGGAGGGAATGAATCATGACCCTTGATCTTGAAAAGACGAGATTATATCTTGGACTCTGGATTTAGGGTTGAGGAAGGTGAAAAGACACTTTGGAGGGAAAATGTCATATTCAGATTTATAAAAGAATGCATTGGGTAGTGTGCAAGACACATTGAGAGAAGGAGGTTGAGAAATTTCTAAGGAGCGTTTGGAGAGGATAATGAGCAGCAAGAGTTGGCACATTTCCCAAGAGAACTTGGGCACAAATACCAAGGAGGAATTTTTTGTTCTAGAGTGTTGCTTATTTATT
This sequence comes from Picea engelmannii, assembly GCA_009831015.1. Taxonomy (NCBI): domain Eukaryota; kingdom Viridiplantae; phylum Streptophyta; class Pinopsida; order Pinales; family Pinaceae; genus Picea; species Picea engelmannii. The sequence goes on along the minus strand of ML786150.1, from coordinate 135,163 downwards.
TGATGAACACGTTGTACTGTACAGATCCATACAGGGTGTACAGCAATAAACATTGGCATGAAAATCGAGGCAATAGGTGGCACGGTTTTCGAGGAAGTTTTTCTAAGTTTTTTTAAGGAGGTTGGTCGTACAAACACAAGGTACAACAGTCTATTGTGGGAACTTTTCTCAAGGTGTTGTTTCAACAAATCCATACAGAGATACAGATTGTGGCATGAATTATGAGACATAATTTTGGTGGGGTTGTTTTTGTGTTGTAAGTGGTTTTTCTCTTGGCTGGAAATGCACTGTGGTTGCTAATAAATCTTTCCTAAAACTAATAGAATCTCTCTCTCTCTCTCTCTCTCTCTCTCTCTCTCTCTCTGGGTTTCCCCACATTGGGGTTTTCCCTGGCATTTGCCTAAATTTTTGAGTTATTCATGGGCGATTGAATGTTGTTCATTGTGTTTATTTCCGCTGCATAATTACTTAGCAATGTGTATTTCTGCTTATGGAAATTTCTAATTGTGGGTTTTAAACATATCATAGTTCATGCAAGACAGTTATCTCTCGGTTACTAAGTGTATGACAAAATATTAGCTTGTTGATTTTTATCATTAAAATTTACATGGTATCAGAGCTTGGTCTCTGAGTGACAGTGAATAGTGAGATTTTTTTGGGGCAAGGTTGAAAGAGGGGAATTTGTGATTGTTTTCCTTGAGTTGTGAAAGGGAATATGGTTGCATGCATTAGATTTGAGAATCGATTGGATGACATTTCCAACTATTTGCAGTGGTAGGTCTCGATGTCAGTTGTTCTCAAGGAGAACAAGATTTGGAACTATGTCAGTTATCTTGTTGTGGTTCCCACGACAGATCATGTTGCTTTGGATTTGCATGAGGTCAAGGAGGCCAAGGCTCAGAGGATTATTCTGGATGGGGTGAAGGATCACCTTATCCCACACTTGGCTGGGAAGAAGACAACCCAAGAGATGTGGGATGCACTTAAGAACTTATTTGAGGTGAAGAATGAGAACCGAAAGATGGCCTTGAAGGCTAAGCTACATGATACCAAGATCGGTAAGGAGGAGAGTGTTTCTTCTTATCTTACCCGGGTAGCCCAACTAGAAGATGAGCTGGCAGGAGTTGGAGAGGTCACATCAGATTCAGAGTTGGCGAGGATAGCCTTGAAAGGATTCACCAAGGAATGTGAAGTCTTCATGAAGTGTGTGGTGGGTCGTGAGCATCTTCCAGATTGGAGTAGACCATGGGATGATTTCACTCAGGAGGAGACTTGGGAAGCAAAAGATAGATGGAGATGATGAGAATGTTTCTCTTACTGCAAAGAGCAAGAAGAAAGGAAGTTATTGGAGGGACTTGAGTAAAGTCAGATGTTATTGTTGTAACCAATTGGGACACCTTGCTTCTCATTGTCCTGAGAGGAAGAAGAAGAAGAAGGAATCGGAGGGGCTTGAGACAGCTGCTACAACATCCATGGAGGACTTTGCTTCCAAGTATGACAGGGAATTTTCTTTGGTTACCCTAGTTTCCAGTGTTGGTAGCGGAGGATTTGGGGGTGATATCAAATGGATTGTGGATAGTGGAGCCTCTTGCCACATGACGGGAATATGGCGAGTATTCCTAAATATCATAGAGACGGGTCCTAATTGACATGTGGTAAATGAAGGTGGTATGGCGTGAGCTATACGTGGAGTTGGAAGGGTTAGATTCCAACTCGAGTATGGAGGATTCTTGGAGCTTGATGGAGTTCTCTCTGTTCTAGGGTTGAGCGTTAACTTGCTTCCAGTCTCAGCCTTAGAGGATGTAGGATAGTGTACATTGTTCACGAGGGAACATGTCTCTATCTACAGGGAGGGAGTGGACCCAGTGGAACTGCAACTGATCGATGATCGGGTGGACAGGTTGCATATGTTGCGAGGAAAACCTTCAGTGTATGATTCAATGTCAGATGAGGAGCATGAGGAGTCTCCTGAGACTGCGGTGGGCCCAAGGATTCAGTCTTGCATTCTGAGAGAAGAGAGTGAGTCTCTTCTGAGCACCGACAAAAGGATCAGTTGGTGTGGTTGAACAAATGCTTAGGGTGGAGTGGATTCTCCAAGGAGATTAGGGTTCCAGGTAGCTGTCAGGAGAAGATCTTCTAGTTTGGGTTATGTGCAGGTGTTGAGGTTGGCTCCAGGTTCAGAGGGAGCTCCTACTGAGCACAGTGTGATGTGACCAGATGATGGAGATGGCATGGAGTACATCCCTCGCTAAGAGGGAGTGTTATCGTTTTAGCTCAAGAGGTACTCTGTATGTTTTGTCTTGTATGCAGATGTTACCTTATGTTAACACTACTAGACACTTAACTTTGTAATTGTTTTTATAAAGTTGTAAAGTGGTTATTTTGTTAAAGTGACTTTTTAATAAAGTGTACCTTCTAATTTTAAAGGGACTTTATTTCATAAAGTGCACTTGTGTAATAAAGTGAAATGTACTTTAATATTTTAAGTGATTCATTTTGGAGAGAATGAATCACGACCCTTGATCTTGAAAAGGCAAGATTAGATCTTGGCCTTTGGATTTAGGGTCGAGGAAGGTGAAATGACACTTTGGAGGAAAAATGTCATTTTCAAATTTATAAAAGAATGCATTGGGTAATGTGTAAGACACATTGAGAGAAGGAGCTTGAGAGATTTCTGAGGAGAGTTTGGAGAGAAAAGTAAGTAGCAAGAGTTGGCACATTTCCCAAGAGAACTTGGGCACAAATTCCAAGAAGGAATTTTTTGTTCTGGAGTGCTACTGATTTATTTGTTGAACAGGTCATACTGTACGGATACGTACACGCTGTACAACAACAAACATTGGCATGAAAATCAAGGCAAGAGGTGACACAGTTTTCAAGGCTGTTTTTCTGAGTTTTTGAAGGAGGTCGGTCGTACATACAACAAGGTACAACAGTCTATTTTGGACACTTTTCTCAAGGTGTTTTTTTAACAAATCCTTACAGTTGTACGAACTGTGGCATGGATTACGAGGCAAATTTTGGTGGGATTGTTTTTGTGTTGTAAGTGGTTTTTCTCTTAGCTAGAAATGTATTGTGGTTGCTGATAAATCTTCCTAAAACTAATAGAATCTCTCTCTCTCTCTCTCTCTCTCCCTCTCTCTTTGGGTTTCCCCACATTGAGGTTTTCCGTGGCATTTGCCTAAATTTATGAGTTATTCATGGGTGATTGAATGTTGTTCATCGTGTTTATTTTCGTTGCATAATTACTTAGCAATGTGTATTTCTGCTTATGGAAATTTTTTAATGTGGGTTTTAGACATATCAGAGTTCATGCAAGACAATTATATCTAGGTTGCTAAGTGTATGACAAAATATTAGCTTGTTGATTTTTGTCATTAAAATTTACATACAATCATCCCAAGAAGTATTATACCTTAGGGGAAACAATTACTTGACTTGCAAGGCATCTCTCCCTACCTTTTATTCCTCTTAGACTTGATCTCTAGGGGCTTCACTTCCACTTCCCTCCATCTTCATCTCAATCCCCCTAGGGTCACCAAGATCGCCTCCCTAGAGTGACCTAGTCACCCTTGAAGTGCGTGACCTACATCGAGGTGACGTTGGGTGTAGGGTTCCCAAGTTGTAGCTCTTGATTTGTGGTTGGGTCGAGATTTTCCCAACCTACAACTTGCGCTATAACATGATCTAAAGACTGATAGAGGACATATGGTATCACCATCACCATAGTCTACTAGATTCAGGTCATCCTCCACGATAGAAAGTGTTATGACTCCCCTTTTAGGAATTAACCATACCTAGTTCTTCTGCTCCATATACACCTACACCAAAGGGCTTTGAAAATGAACAAAGAGCAACATAGACAAAGGTTCAAGTAGGGTTGCAGGAAGGAAGAGGAGTGTAGCCAGGGAAACCTTAGCTGCCCTCAACTCCCACCAATAAACATTAGTTATATGTTACTAAATATAATTAACTTAAATACATTGTAACTAAACCATTATGTTACCTTAATACAATGATGTTATATATAAAACTATGGCCATTGCATGCTAACATTTTGATGAAAAACAAAATTTGTTTTTACGATGATAAATAATACCATGTGTACTAAATCTTCATTACATCTTAATGAACCTCAATAAAGCTCTATCTTGATGTTAAAATTCTTAAATTAATTTAATTACGCATTAATAAATTTTAAAATAAACTATAATTAAACCATTATTTTACCTTTAATATAATGATGTTATATAAAACGATGGTTATTGCATCTCAAGAATAAAAACATTTTTCAAAATGTTAAATGATAAATTATGTATATAGACTTAATGATAGTAAAGGTTATAATAAATTATTGTCAATTAGGTTTAGTTCAAGTGATAAAGAGGAGAAGTTGTTATCCTCTCCATCTAGACTTAAATCCCACTCATAACATGATCATTTATTTAATATATCAGTTTTGAAAATATTCAAAATCTAGTAAAAACAATAACATCTCTTATACACCAATCAATCCAACTTATCTCTCATGAATGGTATGACCTTTGTAATGTTGCTATTATAAGCTATGTTACTACCAAGGCATATCCTTAATGACATTTTGTTTTCATACTAATTTTCTTCTATTATATCCTTGCCACAATAAGAGTTGAGCAATAAGTGTTTTGCATTGTAAAGCTTTGATGCATTGTGATATTGGGACATCTCGCACCGTAAGGTGTTAGTACACTGTAATATTGGGGTGCCTTGGCCTAGGCTCGAATCCCACCCAAACCACGAGGTGTGCTTGTGGGGTGTGCATTTGCCCCAAAGGTTATAGTGGTAGTAGTTGAGCTCAACCCCAATTGGCCACTGGAAGGCTCTCAACCAATTATCAATTCCCTTTATATGTTCACTCTTTGAACATAACACTTTTTAAAACATTCAAAACCTAGTAAAAACAATAACAACTCTCACTCACCAATCAACCCAACTCATATCTTATGAATGGTGTGACTTTTGTGGCCTTGAAATTGTAATCTATGTTGCTACCAAGACATATCCTTGATGAGATTTTGTTTTCGTACTAATGTTCTCTTGCTCTGTGCTTGCTAGGGCAAGAACCGAACAATATGTGTCCTGCATTGTAATGTGCCAATAGATTGAGATATTGAGGAATCTCGACCTAGGCTCGAATCCCACCTAAACCAGGAAGTGTGCCTATGGGTCGTGCATCTACCCCAAAGGTTATAATAACAACCTTAACTGGTGACTTAGAGAGTCCCAACCAACTATTGATTCCCTTTATATGTTTTCTCTTTAAACATAACGCTTTTCAAAATATTCACAACCTAGTAAAAACAATAACAACTCTTACTCACCAATCAACCCAACTCATTGTTGATATTTTGATGTAAATATAGAAGATATTCTTTTGTACTTGTATTGGTCAAACCTCGAGAAGGTTATTGTAATCTTATTGTATAAATTGATTCAAAATAAATTTTATTTTATTGTTATCCTTATTGTAAAAGTCAAAGGGTTTGTGTTTTAGGGTTATGTCTTTTCAGGAGTCAGTTATGTGTATAAATAGAGGTCGAGTTCCTCTCATTTGTACACACACACAACTCGCCTTCTCTTGTGTATTTGGAGAATAACAAGGAAGGTCTAGTGCAAGAGGTATTGGTTTCTTGGTCTTTGGTATCTTGGTCTTGGTCTATTTGTGGAGAGCTATAACGTGACATTGTACTAGTTGAAGGAATCTATAATGAAGACTTGGTTGTTGGGTTTTATCCCCCATGAGGGTTTCCCAAGATATATCTTGTGTTCTATGATTGTTTATCTTTCAGTGATCCTATTACATGCAATTGTTAATCAATGTTAAAGAAGATAATTGTAACTTCTAAAATTCTAACATGGTATCTGAGCAGACCTGAATAGAAGACAATTCACATATATAGAAGATAAAAGGAGCCATTTTTCTTGATAGGAGAGGTTGTTAGACAAGACAAGACCACCAACAAGTGCGCCCTAGTGGAGCACATCTTTTCCCTAGATCAGATCTTCATAATCCAGAATTTGTGATTTAGGGGCAGGATGACTACTAGAACCAAGATTGATGAGAAGTTGGAGGGAGCTAACAACTTCATAGCCTGGAGGTGCAGAGTATCTCTCCTCCTAGAAGAACATGATTTACAAAAGTTCACTAAAGAAGAGGTTTCAGAACCAGAGGGGGATGAGACTAAAGCAAAGCATAAGAAGGATATGGCAAAGTAAAGAGGATTGTTGTGGACTCAATTAAGGACCATCTTATTCATCAAATATATTCATTATCCACTCCAAAAGAAATGATGGATGCCTTAACCTGACTGTTTGAAGGCAACAACATCAACCAAAGAATGACCTTGAGAAATCAGTTAAAGAACTTGAGGATGCAAGATTGAGAAACCATCATCTCTTACTTCTCAAGAGTGAATAGATCAAGGAGCAGATAGAAGTCATTGGTGATATAGTGAATGGAGAAGAAATGGTGATGACCACCTTGAATGGCCTCCCAAGGTCATGGGATGGATTTATTCAAGGGATATGCTCAAGAAGGAAGCTACACGAGTTCAATAGGCTATGAAAAGATTGCAACCAATAAGAAGAAAGGATGACAACAAGAGAAGAGAAGATGACATATGATGATCAAGCCCTAGTCGTCCACACTAGGAAAGGAAAGAGTAAGAAAGAACCCTCCTCACCCAAGAAGTTTCAGAAGGGCTGAAGAAATAACCCAAATATCAGATGTTTCTATTGTCAGAAAATGGGACACATTGCTAGGAATTGTTCCCTCATTCAGAGACCAAGGGAAAAGAAAGGAGGTAAAAGGAATCATGTTCATACATCCGAAGATGATGAGCCACCCAAGAAGTTTGCAAAGGAAGATGAATCAAGTGATGAGGAGTATGTTCTTATCTCATCCCTTACATGGACCGTCACTCATGGAAGTGACATTTGGTTGGTGGATAGTGGTGCTTCCAAGCACATGACATGTTATAAAGACTCCTTGTCTAACCTTACTCATAAGGATTCACCACACAAGGTGAAATTGGGAGATAACTATCAATATTTGATCAAAGGAGTAGGATAAGCCTCCTACAAGTTAGACTCAGGAAAACCAATGAACATGAAGGAAGTTCTCTATGTTCCTGGATTGAAGAAGAACCTTCTCTCAATTTCAACATTGGATGAGAAGGGTTACAAAGTTGCATTTGTTGGTGGACAAGTTCTTATGTGGCATAGAGGGAAGACTTTTGATGATGTTGTGATGATTGGAGTTCAAGAGGGAGGACTCTACAAATTGAAAGGGTGATTAGATTCAACATTAATTCATGACACTGTGAATCCCAGTGAATTATGACATAGGAGATTTTTTCACTTACATTACAAGGCCCTACCGACTGTGAGCAAGATGGTGATAGGACTACTAGAGATCCAGGCAAAACCAGATGACGTGTGCAAAGGTTGCACACAAGGAAAGAACGTGAAGCACTCCTTTCCCAACAGCGATAGCAGAGCCAAACGAGTATTGGACTTCGTGCACTCAGATGTGTGTGGGCTGATGTCAACAACTTCACGAAGTGGGTATGTATATTATGTGTCTTTTATTGATGGTTACTCACGTAAAACTTGGATCTATTTATTGAAGGCAAAGAATTAAGTGTTTGGCAAATTCAAAGAATATAAGGCAATGGTAGAAAACCTGACAAAGCGGAAGATAAAAACCTTGTGATTAGATAATGGAGGAGAATTCATTTCAAAGGAATTCAAAGAATATTGCAAGGAAGTTGGGATTAAGAGGGAACTTTCTACTCTCTACAATCCTCAACAGAATAGAGTAGTAGAAAGGAAGAATTGAATGATCATGTAAGCAATGAAGGCTATGATCCATGATCAAGATCTACCTATGCATCTGTGGGCAGAAGCATCAAAGACTGCAGTGTACATGCAGAACAGAAGTTCCCACAAAGTACTTGAAAACAAGACACTAAAGGAGATATTTTTAGGGGAGAAACCGGAAGTCAGCCATCTAAGGCTATTTGGTTGCCCCATATTTCTTCATGTCACCAAGGAAAAGACAAAAAAATTGGATCCATTCGGAAAGAATGGCATATTTTTTGGTTACAGTGACACATCGAAGGCATACATGATATATATTCTCATTCACCGGAAAGTTGAGATTAGTCGAGATGTCACCTTTGATTAGAGTGAAACTTTCAACAAATCAAAACATGATTGTGCAAAAGAGGTTCACGAGGAGGATAATGAAGTTACTAGAGTTCCAAAGGGAGAAACAGTTGAACCTGAGGAAGTCATTCATGAGGATAATGACATGGTAGAACCTCAGAGGCCAACATAGATGCTTTCTCACAAGAGAAGACCAACTTGGGCACATGAGCTCATCAGAGGTGCAGAAATATATGGTGCCCTGGAAAAATATCTCAGAGAAAGTAAGAAGTCGAAACCATATTCAAGCTATGTGGCATGTTCGTGTGATATCATGGATGCAGAACCGTCCAATTATGAAGAGGTTGCAGAAAAGAGGGTATGGAAGGATGCCACGGGGGAGGAATATCAATCTATAGTAAAGAATGATGTTTGGGATGTGGTCCCCAGAACGAAGGAGAAATCAATAGTAAGTTCAAAATGGATCTACAAGATGAAACATGCAGTTGATTGAAATATTGAAAAGTATAAGGCTAGATTTGTGGCTCAAGGATTCTCTCAGAAGGAGGGCATTGACTATGAGGAGACATTTGCTCCTGTGGCGAGATATACCTTGATTAGGACTATACTTTCGTTGGTCACAGTAATGAAATGAAAGGTGCATCAAATGGATGTGAAGACAATCTTCTTGAATGGTAAAATAAAAGAGGAAGTATATGTGGAGCAGCCACAAGGGTTCAAGCTACATGACAAGGAGATGCATGTGTGCAGATTGAATAAGGCTTTATATGGATTAAAACATGCACCAAGAACATGGTATGGCATGATCGACAGTTTTCTGACAAGCTTAGGATTTACAAAGAGCAATGTAGATCCTAACCTTTGCTTTAAGGTTGTGGATGATAGTCTGATAATACTATTGTTGTATGTGGATGACATGTTTCTAACAAGTGTGGAAAAGCTCATCTCAGAGTGTAAGAGAAAATTGGTTCCTGAGTTTGAGATGAAAGATCTCGGAATGATGCAATAATTTTTGGGTCTCAAGGTATGGCAGAGACAGGATGAGATCTTTCTGAATCAAGGGAAGTATGCTGTGGAAATATTGAAGAGGTTCAGGATGTTGGATTGTAAGGAAATGGCTACACATGTGGTATCAAATATGAAGTTGTTACAGGATACGACTTGAGAGATTGTGGATGTTTATACAGGCATATGGTGGGTTCGTTGATGTACTTGATGAACACGAGACGGAATATATGTTTTGGTGTGAACATCCTGAGTTGGTATATGGAGCAACCCAGGCAGGTTCATTTGGTCACAACAACACATGCGATGAAGTACCTTAAGGGTACAATGGATTATGGTCTCGGGTATGTGACAAACCATGAGTTCATGTTATATGGATATTCATATTCAGATTGGGCCGACAATATTCTTGATCGAAAGAGTACTTCGACATATTGCTTCAGTCTAGACTCCAATATGGTTTCGTGGAGCAACAAGAAGCAGTGATGTGTAGCACTCAGTAGGACTGAGGCTAAATATGTGGCAACATGTGCAACATATAGAGAAGTAGTGTGGCTTCAAAAGCTGTTGTCTAGGTTATTTGGTCTCAAACTGGAGGCGACCTGCATTTGGTGTGACAACTAGAGTTGCATAAAGTTGTCATAGAATTCGGTGTTCCATGACAAGTCGAAGTTAATCGAGATCAAATATCACTATATCAGGGATATGGTACAAAGGGGAGCAGTGAGGCTCTAATACGTGACTATCGAGGAGAATGTTGTAGACGTGTTGACCAATCCACTGTCGAGGACGAAGTTTGAGCACTTCAGGGAGAAGCTTGGCATGGTCCATCTTCATAGGGAGTGATGAGGTACATATGCATTGCGGGGTAGTGGATGTCCCAGGGGCATGTTGTATCTATTTTAGAGCTACCCACAAGCCTTGGATGTATTGGTTGTGAAGTCACAGGGGTGCACATGATGAGGTACAAATGCATTGCAGGGTAGTGGATGTCATGGTGACATGTTGATGGTATTTGAGAGCTACCCACAGGGCTTCGATGCATTGGCTGTGAAGTCATGTTGTACTATGGATACCCAATGATGTATATATTCATATGTTCAACAGTCAATGGTCATGAACTTGTGTGGCAACAAAGAATACATTCCTAGTTAAGAGGGAGTGCTGATATTTTGTTGTAACTACGAAATATATTCTTTTGTATTTGTATCGATCAAACCTTGAGAAGGTTATTGTAATCTTATTGTATAAATCAACTCAAAAGAAATAATTATTTTATTGTTATACTTATTGTAAAAGTCAAAGGGTTTGTGTCTTAGGGTTGCGTCTTTTCAGGAGTCATTTATGTGTATAAATAGAGCTCGAGTTCCTCTCATTTGTACACACACACAACTCACCTTCTCTTGTGTATTTGGAGCATAGCAAGGAAGGTCTAACGCAGGAGGTCTTGGTTTCTTGGTCTTTGGTATCTTGATCTTGGTCTATTTGTGGAGAGTTATAACGTGACATTGTACTACTTGAAGGAATCTATACTTAAGAATTGGTTGTTGGGTTTTCTCCCCCACGAAGATTTCCCAAGATATATCTTGTGTTCTGTGATTGTTTATCTTTCAATGATCCTATTACATGCAATTGTTAATGAATGTTAAAGAAAATAACTGTAACTTCTAAAATTCTAACACCCATTTCTCACGAAAGATGTAATCTTGTAATTGTAAACTATATTACTCTAAAAACATATCAATCAACCTGTTATCACATAGAGTTGTGGGGGGAATCATAAGTCATTTTAGTCTTTTTCTTTGGATCTTGTGGTTGTGTCCTTGGTCGAGTTTTAGTCATCATGACAATGAGTGTTAGTTTTCATCAATCACATCCTTCTAATCACCATCATCAACCTGGCATTTCAGTTCCATAAGCTGTGTGAAGTATCTCTAGCTATTATTTTACCCATTCATGTTGTCAAATTGGCTTGTGGTTTGGCGCTGCAAACTCCGCTGTGAACTGGTTGCAAAGGATAGTTGGTGGTTAGACCACTTGTAGGCATCCCTGTGCAAATATGAAGGTATCAACATTCAGCTCCAGGTTACCACGTACTCTATGAATTTGTCCACCTTGCTTTAAGGTCTGGAAAGGGTTGAGTGGTTGTTTCTCTTTGTGGTGCTGCAAACTGTCTTGGATGAGGGTTGGAGGTTAGGTAGCTTGCAGTGGGTGCAAATATGAAATTACCAACATCAACCTCACAGCCATCAGGTACTCCATGAGATTTTTTGTCTTGTTTGGAGGTTAGGAAAGGAGTGTGGCTGCTTGTCTTCTCTTGGCATTGCGAACTATCACAGGCGCTGCAAACTCACTGACAGAGGCACTACGAACTCATTTCCTATAGTAGATGCGTCTAAAGATTTGATCATAACTCCAAAATGGTGATGTGGGGTTTTCTGAATTTTTTTGTAGAGGATAATGATAATGTCATTGACTTGTTGTCCAAATTTTAGGCCGACCCAGTTTGACATTCGAGAGATATAATTAAAACACCAGTGCGCTGCAAGTGCCACTGCAAAGTCTATGTTTTGCATAGTTGTTGGATATTCGCCTTGTTTGACTGTTACCACTTGTCAAGGAGGGTTCAAACGAATTCTCAGAGATTAGTTAGATGCTAAGGGACACATGCACCTAAGTTTTAGCTCCATTAAAGACCTCATGCAGTGAGTTGGAAACAATTTATTAGTGACTTCCAACAATTTCCTGAAAATTAGTAGTTTGTTTGATTCTTGTCTCGTTGACTATTGCCACCTATCTCCAGGGTCTAGAATCCTATGCAAGAGGGGGAATTTGAATTGTAGAGTTGTCATTGAAAGCCTAGGATATAAGAGAGGCATTAGAAATCATTGAGGAGGTTGGAATGGATGTATTGAGGCTCATACTGTAGACTGTTATACACCAATGTTTCTCTTTGGTTGTATGTATCAAGACTTGGGATATTTTATGGATAATAGAAGTCTATCTTTCTTTCATCTCATTTCTGCTTTGATTATGGTTGCAGTCTATTGAAGGTTTTAGTAGAATAACTTGTGGTTTATTTCAATTGATGATCAATTGTGATAAATTTGCAAACTTATCAGAATTTCTATTTCTTTGATTATATGAGGTTCTTGTTTTGAGAGTTTCATTCTCACATGTGTGCCACTACTTGATGTAGATGATAAGCATAATTCACTCTTCTTTTAAGTCTTCCATCTTCTCATTTTGATATCTAAACTTGGACTGAAGTTATTCAAAAAGCCATTTGCTTGTATGTATTGCATAGAGTAAAATTGTGAGTGACACCACCTTTCGAGTTTTCCTCATTCATTTGCCATCACTTTATAAATCTGTATTTTGAACTTTGATGGGTACTGGGCTTACACCCCTAGCAGTCAGAGTGTGACTCCTATGTGCTAACATTTTTGGCGTCGTTGTCGGGGAGCAAAGTGTGAAGCAAGCTTCCTTGGGAGAACGACATAGATCCAGCTCTTGATGGTAGACAAAAGAGGGACACATAAATTGACTGTAATCATCTATATGGAAACTCCACAATCAAAGACTCCACTGGAGGAAGGATCCTACTGACAGAAAGATGAAAATACGGAAGGGACAAACCAAGTATCAATTCATTAGTTTTCTCCATGAACTTTTGTTCTTTTTCATCAGTTCATTCCTGTCTTTCCCTTAACATATAAGAAGGATTATCCTTTTCTTTGTTTACTCTGATGATCATCAACATTCATTTATATATCCTTCCTTGGAAGAAGAAGGTCTCCATTCTGCATGTGTTGTAGATGTTGATCATGTCTCCTCATCTCGGCCTATTGAGAAGAATGAGGTTTATATTTCAATCCTTCTTGAACATGCTTAGTCTTGTAATCATGAGGATGATGAAATTGATTCATTATCTTCTCAGATCTTATCACCTACTATTATCATTGTTGAGCCTTGCAATCAACTTGTTAAACCTCATTTTCATCCCACTGTTGTCCAAACTATAATCAAAGAGAAAATGTTTTGACCTCTAAGACTACCATCTCATCTTCATCCTTACCCTCTTAATTTCTTTAAGTATCTTCCTCGTTTTTCTGGAGAGGGTCATATTTCTGCCGAGAGGCATTTGGGAGCCTTTGAGAACTTTGTTGATCAATTTGAGATATTACATGAAGATGTTACCATGAGGTTGTTTTCCAAATCCTTGTTGGGGGATGCTGCTTTGTGGTTTAAGGGTTTGGGAGTTGATTCTCTTGGTTCTTGGATTGAGTTATGTAATGCATTTTTAAAGTATTGGGGTGAGAATAAGTCCTTTGATCAATACCTGGTTGATTTTAATGTTTTGAGGAGAGGGGAGGAAGAAGCTTTCACCGTCTTCAACAAGAGATTTTACAAATTTTGTCATAGCATGCCATTGGAAATCCGGTCTTCCGAGACTGCCGCCATGGTGTACTATGTAGCAACTCAACATTCAAATCATGTCCTTCTCCTGAGAGAAAGGAAATCCTCATCATTAAGTTAGTTGTTTGAATATGCAGAGGAAGTTGATGAGAACATTCGAGGTTGCAAAAGGATTTGAGATGAGGCTTACCTTGAAAATCTGCATGCACATGAACAACAAGAAGAATGTGAGTATAATTCAGATTTGGGACATCATTTGACAGTTTTTTCATATTTTTCTGTGGATCATGATGTACATCATGCTTATGATCAGTTTCCAAATCATTTTGAGCATGCATAAAAGGATGATTGTATATATAACTATATATTCTCAGCTGATCATAATCACGATGCTTTGAATCCTCCTATACAGTTATCATATGACCATTTTTATGAAGAGTAAGTTGTCATTCTTGATGATCAAGAGCTGTTCATGAAAGAAAAAAAAAGGTCATCTATTTTCAGGCAAAGGGGAATGTATGCATGAACAATTATCTTTTCTGAATCAACATGTTTCTACTCTTGGTTTTGAGGATCCAGTCGCAGCTTTATTGGAGTCATATCTTTCAGATTCTCTGAAGATTTCAAATTTCATTATTTCACCGGTCTTTGTGGGTGAGTATGATTTTCTGAAGAAGTTTATATCACTGTTGTTATATTTATGTTATTATCTATTGATCAGTGGCATAGATGAGATTCTTTCAGTCCTAAAGTTATTTGAATAGTTGCTGTGTAAATGTGCATTTACTTGCGCAAGTTGGAGATCATGTTAGAGTAGGATAACATAGGAAATAAGCTCGCTTCTCGAGCATTTGTTTTTCTTCAACTTGCACAATGTGATTAGATTTGTAGTATGAGGTTTGTTTGCAACATGTTTATTAGTTTGCTTGAATAAGTGGTAGATTTCTGTAGTGTTACATAGGTTGGTTGCACAGATGACTCCATAGCCCATGGATAAGGCCATTGGAACTACATGTTCTTGGCAGCTCACAGGGACCATGCCATCCCCTGTGGAGCCAGATGTTATCACATAGAGTTGTGGGGGGAATCATAAGTCATTTTGGTCTTTTTCTTTGGATCTTGTGGTTGTGTCCTTGGTCTAGTTTTAGTCATCATGACAAGGAGTGTTAGTTTTCATCAGTCACATCCTTCTAATCACCATCATCACCTTGACATTTCAGTTCCATAAGCTGTGTGAAGTATCTCTAGCTGTTATTTTACCCGTTCATGCTATCAAATCGGTTTGTGGTTTGGCGTTGCGAACTCCGTTGTGAAGTGGTTGTAGACGATAGTTAACAGTTAGACCACTTGTAGGCGTTCCTGTGCAAATCTGAAGGTATCAACATTCAACTCCAGGTTGCCAGGTACTCTATGAACTTTTCCACCTTGCTTTAAGGTCTGGAATGGGCTGAGCGGTTGTTTATCTTTGTGGTGCTGCAAATTGATGATTGGCGTTGCAAACTGTCTTGGATGAAGGTTGGAGGTTAGGCAACTTGCAGGCACCTCGGTGAAAGTATGAAATTACCAACATGAACCTCATAGCCATCAGGTACTCCATGAGTTTTTTTGTCTTGTTTGGAGGTCAAGAAAGGAGTGTGGTCGCTTGTCTTCTCTTGGCGTTGCGAACTCACTGACAGAGGCATTGCGAACTCATTTCCTATAGAAAACGTGTCTAAAGATTTGATCATCACTCGAAAACGGTGATGTGGATTTTTCTAAAATTTTTGTGGAGGATAATGATAATGTCATTGAATTGCTGTCCAAATTTTAGCTTGACCCAGTTTGGCATTCGAGAGATATAATTAAAACACCAGTGCGCTGCAAGTGGCGTTGCAAACTCTCTGTTTTGCATAGTCGTTGGATATTCGCCTTGTTTGACTGTTGCCACTTGTCAAGGAGGGTTCGAACGACTTCTCGATCAGTTAGATGCTAAGGGACACATGCACCTAAGTTTTAGCTCCATTAAAGACCTCATGCAGTGAGTTGGAAACAATTTATTAATGACTTCCAACAATTTCCTAAAAATTAGCAATTTGTTGGATTCTTGTCTCTTTGAGCGTTGCCACCTATCTCCAAGGTCTAGAATCCTATGCAAGAGGGGGAAATTCAAATTGTAAAGCTATCATTGACAGCCTAAGATATAAGAGAGGCATTAGAAATAATTGAGGAGGTTGGAATGAATGTATAGAGGCTCATACTGTAGACTGTTAGACAACATTGTTTTTCTTTGGTTGTATGTATCAAGACTTGGGATATTTTTTGGATAATAGAAGTCTATCTTTCTTTCATCTCATTTATGCTCTGATTTTGGTTGCAATCTATTGAAGGTTTTAGTAGACTACCTTGTGGTTTATTTTAGTTGATGATCAATTGTGATAAATTTGCAAACTTATCAGAATTTCTATTTCTTTGATTATACGAGGTTCTTATTTTCAGAGTTTCATTCTCACATGTGTGTCACTACCAACTGTAGATGATAGGCACGATTCACTCTTCTTTTAAGTCTTCCATATGCTCATTTTGATATCTAAACTTGCACTGAAGTTATTCAAAACCCCATTTGCTTGTATGTAATGCATAGAGTAAAACTGTGAATAACATCACCTTTCAAGTTTTCCTTATTCATTTACCATCACTTTATAACTGTGTATTTTGAACTTTGATAGGTACTGGGCTTACAGTCCTAACATTCAGAGTGTGACTCCCATGTGCTAACACAACCCAATTCATTTCTTATGAAGTATGTAGTCTTGTAATTGTAAACTATGTTACTACAAATACATATCCTTAATGAGATTTTGTTTTACTATTAATATTATTCTCCTACTTTGTGCTTGCCTAGGGAAGTAGTGAACGGTGTCCAACATTGTAAAAGTGTGCTTGCGGAGTGTGCATTTGCCCCAAATGTTATAGTGCGAGCAGTTAAATTAAACGAATCGGATATTAGGAGATTGCAACCAATTACCAATTCCCTTGGTTAAAAAAAATATAAGAATTTCGTACTCCGTTTTGATTTCTACGAACTTGGAGCTAACTGTTTCATGTGACCACCTTCCCTATTGTGACCTATCCGCCTGAACGTAAGAAATCTTAATATGACGGCAGGAAAAACCCCACTAAAACCCTGCACGACACTCCGCAAGAAAGGAACGCCATTACAGCTGAGCAGCAAGGTTCGAATAGCTAAAATTAAAGGTATGATCATGGACTTCACCTATGCTATTATTCTTCTGCCTTTGTAAGTGCAAAATGTCTCAGAGGCGAGCAGTTTCTATTTCATATGGATTCCAGACATTGCACAGAGTTTGTTCTTCTTCTGCTAAAACCCCAAATCCAAATCCATTTCTCGAGGAACGCCATGGCTATTGTTACATACAGAAGTTTTTCTTGTTAAATGTAAAATTGAAATGGCTGAAAGACAGAGCTCTGGATCATGTTGTGGAGAGGGAAAGGGATGCAAAATCAGTCGTTGCTCTCAAAGACATTGTGAAGAAGCAGCCCGGGGCGTGTTTGCCTGTCGATGCTGTTTCGAAGAAAAACAGGGAACTTGGCTTGAAGATTAGGGTTTCCAGGTTTCTGAGAAAATATCCATCGATCTTTGAGGAATACGCTGCTGAAAAAACTAATCTGCCATGGTTCCGATTGAGCAAAGAGGCCCTCGCACTCGAAGAAGAAGAAGAGAGAATCCATCGGCAACATGAATCAGATAATGCAGAGAAGCTTTGTAAGCTACTTATGTTGACACGGCCAAAACAACTTCACTTAGACTTAATAAACGAGTTGAAATGGGATTTGGGTTTGCCAGATAACTATGTTCAGAGCTTGGTGCCCAACTATCCTGACTATTTTAGTATCGTCAACATGCCTGATAATAGGCCTGGGTTGGATCTCGTATGCTGGAATGATGAATTGGCTGTATCCACATTAGAGAAGACAGCAGCGAGCGTTGGAAAATATAGAAAAGGTATGGCTCTGGCTTTTCCCATGAATTTTTCTAAGGGGCATGAAATGAAGCAGAAAGTTGTGAAATGGTTACAGGCATGGCAGAAACTGCCCTATATATCGCCTTATGAGGATGTATCTCATTTGGATCCCAATAGTGATTTAGGGGAGAAGCGGGTGGTTGGTGTTCTGCATGAGCTGCTATGCCTTATGGTTAACAAGAAAGCCCACAGGCGCACTCTTCTCAGTTTGCGTGAACCGATGGGACTCCCACACAAGTTTGTGAGATGTTTCAGCCGCCATCCTGGGATTTTTTACCAGTCTATGAAGAATGGTGTCATAACCATCATCCTCAGAGAGGCCTTCAAAAGAGCCGAGTTGGTCGATGCACATCCTCTTGTTACCTTGAGAGGGAAGTATATTCACTTAATGGTGAAGGGGATGGAAGACAGGAAGAAAGGGCTGTACAAGAAGGGTCAGTCACAGCAAAAAGATTCAGTAGATGGAGAAGATGACCATGCTCAGAACAAAGAATCACAAGAAGAGGAGAGTTTGGATGACAGCAAATATAATGAGAGACATTTCAGTGAGGATGAGACTGAGACTGAGACTGAGGATGAGGATGAGGATGAAGATACGGATGAGTATGAAGATGACGATGAAGATGAAGATGACGACGACGATGAGGAGGATGAAGATGGCGAGGAGGAGGATGAAGACGACGATGATGATGAGGAGGAGGAGGAGGAGGCATTTGGTAAAGCAGTTAGAACATCTAGTAAGCGGAGTCGTAGTTTCATGCCATCTAGTAGGCAAGCTACTAGTCTGCAGTCACGGGGAAATCGAGCCAGTAACTCCAAAACACCTGGAATGAAGGATGGCAGTTTGAGAACTTCTAAATGGCAAGACAGTAGCGAACGGACATCTGGAAGGCAAGGCTCTAGCTTTGAAACCTCTGGAAGACGAAACAGTAAGTTGCAGACATCTGATAGAGGAGGCATTCATTTTGAAACATCTGGCAATCCAGGCCATAAGTTTAACTCCAGAACATATGGAATGAAGGATGGTGGTTTAAGAACTTCCAAATGGGAAGATAGCAGCAAACACGAGTCTGGAAGGCAAGGTAGTAGCTTTGAAACATCTGGAAGACGAAACAGTAAGTTGCAGACATCTGATAGAGGAGGAAGTCATTTTGAAACATCTGGCAATCCGGGCAGGAAGTTTAACTCCAGAACATATGGAAGGAAGGATGGTAGTTTAAGAACTTCCAAATGGGAAGACAGTAACAAAAAAGCATCTGGAAGGCAAGGCGGTAGCTTTGAAGCATCTGGAAGACAAAACAATATGTTGCAGACATCTGATAGACGAGGCAGTCATTTTGAAACAACTGACAATCCAGGAAGTAAGTTTAACTCCAGAACAAATGGAATTAACGATGGTAGTTTAAGAACTCCCAAATGGGAAGACAGTAACAAACGAACATCTGGAGGGCCAGGCAATAGCTTTGAAGCATCTGGGAGACGAAACAGTAAGTTGCAGGCCTATGGTAGACAAGGCAGTGATGTGAAAACATCTGGCAATCCAGACAGTAATTTTAACTCCAAAACATCTGGAATAAAGGATGGTAGTTTAAGAACTTCCAAATGGCAAGACAGTAGCAAACTAACATCTGGAAGGCAAGGCAGTAGCTTTGAAACATCTGGAATACAAAACAGTAAGTCGCAGACATCTGGTAGACGAGGCAGTGATTTTGAAAGATCTGGCAATCCAGGCGGTAAGTTTGAAGCATCTGGTAAGCGAGGCAAGAAGTTTTAAATGTATGGAAACCGAGACAGTAGATTTAAATGATCTGGAAGGGGTGGTGGCTACTCTGAAGCATCTCAGAGTCACAGCAGTAACTTGAAGACATCAGGAAAACAATCTGAACCTCAGCATCGCGAAATATACCCAGAGGCTAGAAGCTCTTCTATGATCAGGTATATTTAGTGTACATCCATACATAAACCAAGGGATGGAGAATCACGTTTAATTTGTTGTATTGGCAGTGTTGCTAGCTGTGTACTAACTGCTTTCCTCTTGGATTTCTGTCCTCCAATCAGATTCTAATTTTTTTAATACATGGCCTCCAAATTGTCTCCACATCCCAGTCCGTATGAATTGGAAATTTCTTGTACCCATTCATCTTGCAACATTCAAATTTACGTTTGTGGTAAAATCCTGTATGTTTTGGAATTCACATTAATTTTAGTTGGTTTATATTCTTTTTAACATTATTTTTTAACTCATTCAGGAAGTGCTCTATTGATTCAGTTTTGTAACCTATCACCTTTTCACTGAAACTGCTTTAGGATGACGTATTTTTGTTGTTAAATTTAGAGCTGCTATTAAGTTCTTTTTAATTTACTAGACAATAATAGCATAAGCAGGATCACTGAAAGAAACACAATCACAAGGTACACAACATTTTATCCCGGGAAACCCTCATGGGGAAAAACTCCAGCAAAAGCTTCCTTAATATAGATTGCCAATACAATGCCAAGATAAAAGACCAAACACTAGAGAATATCCAAGACTGAGCAATGCGCCTCTCTCTTCTCCTTCTTCTAAATGTAGCTTCCTTCAAACTTGCACACTAGATTAGTGACTTGAGTGAGTGAGAGAATGAGGCATCATCCTCTCTTATTTATACTAGTTGATAGGCACCAGGGTTGTGTCTTTTCACCAAGTAGGGCCGACTTCTTCAATTAGTGGTTAAAACTACTTTAATTAGCCCTAGGGGACGGCTTCTCAAATAACATCATTTAATTAGGGTTTGACCAATCCACAAAAGGGGATTTGGTCTTACATAAGTCCCAGGTATTTGTTAATCAACATAACACTTCAAATTTTTTCCAAATTTATGCAAGGGTTTGCAGAGTGTTAAAATTAATGCAGTTGCAAGAGCCATTCTTCGGGAGGATGGCAAAGACCCTAGTTGAGATCTAGGGCCCCCAGTACACTCCTGGGGTTCTTGGTCTGGGACCAAGCAGTTAGAGCCATGACAAAAGACCCTAGCTGGGCCCCCAGTGTATTGTTGGGGTTCTTGGTCAAGGACCAAGCAGTTTGATGGTATAAGTCCATAGATGTGTTCTAGGGCCCTTGGATGTGTTCCAGGGAATCCTTGCTCGGTGCTTGGATTGATCCTTGGTTGTGTACTTTGGTGGATAAGACCCTAGTTGTGATCTATGGCCCCCAGATGTGTTCTGGGGTATCTTGGTGTGGGACCATGCAATTTCTTGGTTAAGTACCAAGCCGAGATGATGTGTGACCTTCTTCTCTCCCGGGATGGTCCATGAGAACTAGGAGCAGTTAAGAAGAAGGGCACGATCACATCATTGACCTTCCTCGTATGCTGGAATGATAAAAGATTATAAAATATATCATGAGACTCATGTGGACATTTCTGCCATTAAAGAAGAACTTACCTTTTGACTTTGTCTTCTTGTTTTGAAACCCCTGGCTTGAGTTACACCCCCCCTTAATTGTTGTTTGGGTGTTGGTTCGATTCTTTGCTTCTTCCTAAAGAAAGCTCGCCGCCTTGATTTTGAAACCCCTTTCCTTGACTTGTTATTTCCTTGTTGACTTTTCTAATTTAACATTTAACATTTAATATTATAAAATATTATTTGTTTATTTGTTTAATTGTTAGGGTTTAAACCTAACCCTAAAGTTAGGACTAATGAGCTAGCCCTAACCTACCTACCAAAACTATAAATTAAAGTGACCTATTCCTCACTCACTCACTCACACTCTCTCCTAGCCGAGTTTTGGTCTGAGATTTTCTGCAGCTCCTTTGTTCAGTTCTCTAAGTGGCTGCGACCCTCCTTGGACAGGTTTCTCACCTCCTTCCTTGTGTATTTTGGTCTGCTCCATCCACCGGGGTTTTACCCTTTCTCAGTCTTGCTTTGCTTAGCATGTTGCTGACTTAGAAGGGACTTTTCAGCCAGCCGCAAAGGATGCTCTTCTTGCTGTTCTGATACTTTCTGAGTGTGCTGCCATTGCTGTCCTGGTTTTTGCTGCTTTGCTGCCTCATTATTGCTGACTCAACTGTTTGCTGGTGCCCCCCTTAATTTGCTGCCTCTTCTTGTCTGCAAATAGCCTTAGTAAGGGTTTGTTAGGGSCACCCTGGAACTGCTAATATTTCTGCCTTTGCTGTAGTAGTTTTTGTGTTTTCTGGGTTGAGTTTATTAAGGCAGTTTTTGGCCTTCTTTCAGCCACTAGGCTAGACATTGGTGTCCTGTTTTAGCCCTATTACTTGATGATTGGCATGGCCTCTTGCTTCTCAGTTAGCTGGTTGGTTTTCTGATCCACCACCCTAAAAGTTCTTCTTGGCAATTTGTCCTAAGGATCATGATGAGATCTACCTTGAGGGTTTGATCCATGATCCCTTAAAGCTTTTTCTGAGCATATATCAAAGAGGATAACAACAACATATCAGGTATTTTTGTTCTTTGTTTGGCTAGGGTAATACTCAGATTATGTTATTAGATTTTATTATTATTATTTTTTAAATGTGTTGCTGATCCAGAATTCCAGTAGCAAATGTATAGAAATTAAATAAAATTATTTCTGTTTCTAGATTTTGCCTTTAAATTCTAAAATGGTTTCAGAGTTTAGGGTGTGAAAAGAGCTCATTTGTGCTAGACTTTTGAGCCCGCGTAGATCCACTATTAAGGGTTTGTTTGTCAGATCAGCAGTGAGTTTGGTTTATATCAGATCTCTTTTATATCAGTTTTCAGTATGGCTTCATCTTCACTCAAAGCAGAAGATAGGCTTGAAGGGGCTTCAAACTTCAATGCCTGGAAGGATAGGGTCTTTAATATCCTAGAAGAAAGTGACTTGGATGAGCTGGTTACCAAGGTGATGGAAGAACCTACTTCAAATGCAGGAAGAGTAGCCTATAAGAAGTGTTGAAATATTGTAACTACAAAGAGTATTCTATTTATTATTGATTTATTATTCATTAGATCAATCCCTTTTTGTGGATTGATCATGTCGGGCATTGTAATTGACCAAATCCCCTTTTGCGGATAGGTCAAACCCTGATTGTAATATGTAAATTAAGAAGTCGGCCCCTAGGCAAATTAAAGTGGTTCTAACCACCCAGAAAGACAAGTCGGCCCTGCCCAACGAAGAGACACCTTTTCAGAGCTTGCTAGTTTGTATAAATAAAGGAAGCCAATGCCTCATTTGTACACTCACTTAGCTCACTCATCTAGTGCGCAAGTATTGAAGGAAGCTGCAGTTACCAGTTGCCGGAAGAAGGAAGAGAGAGGGGCACATTGCTTGGGAGAGGATGTTCTCTAGTGTTTGGTTTATTGTCTTGGCATTGTATTGGCTATCTATATTAAGGAAGTTTTTGCTGGGTTTTCTTCCCCATGAGGGTTTCCTAGGATAAATGCTGTGTATCTTGTGATTGTGTTTCTCTCAATGATCCTATCTATGCTATGGTTATCTAGTAATTTGAAAAGAAACCTAATAATAGCTTAAACCTTAACATGGTATCAGAGCTAAGCTGAAGAGAGCATCTTTCACCGGATAAAGAAAAAACGTCATTGTTGTCGTACAAGAAAATAAGGGCTTTTTATTGAAGAGGAATTTCAGCCCAAAGATCATCTATAAAAGTGCGCCCTAGCCTAGGGAACTCATTGGCACCCTCAACGCACCTTTTTCAGTGGATAGAACTCCCTGGAAAGTGAAACCCTAGTTTTCATCGGTACCAGAAGTAGCAGAAAACAAGAAGTACTAGGAAACCATAAGTACCAAAAAACCGGAAGTACCAAAAAACCAGAAGTACCAGTCTAGAAATCCGCTGGTCAAGTTTGAAGGGGCAAAATTTGGATTTTCTGAAATCTAACTACACCAGGCTATCGCCTCAGCCAAGCGCACCTCCCGGTAAGTTTAAAATTAAATTTTGAGCATTTTCATTTTTTGGTCATTTCCTAGCTCTAGGTAAAAGATGTTTGCAAGCACTAAGCTTGTTGACAAGCTAGAAGGTGTGCAAAACTTCCGTTCCTGGAAGTATAGGATTGCACTCATTCTTGAAGAGAATGACCTAGCAAGATTCATTCAAGAGAATGTACCAGAACCAACGTTTTAAAAACCGAAACCGATACCGGAACCGGTCGAGGGTCCAACCTGAACCAAAACTGGAACCGGTTTCAATGAACCGATTTTTTAAAAAATACATAAAATATTTAAATTTTAACGAAAAAAATATATTTTTAAGATTTTAAATCATGTTTCCAAAGCATTAGAGACAATTAGAGACAACATATCCAAAGTATGCTCATGA
>ML786150.1:82791-97132 GCA_009831015.1 Picea engelmannii | reverse complement strand
AATACCCTTCTTGTTAAGGGGGAGTGTTGAAATATTGTAACTGCAAAGAGTATTCTATTTATTATTGATTTATTATTCATTAGATCAATCCCCTTTTGTGGATTGATCATGTCGGGCATTGTAATTGACCAAATCCCTTTTTGCGGATTGGTCAAACCCTAATTGTAATATGCAAATTAAGAAGTCGCCCCCAGGCAAATTAAAGTGGTTCTAACCACCCAAAAAGACAAGTCGGCCCTACCCAACGAAGAGACACCTTTTCAGAGCTTGCCAGTTTGTATAAATAAAGAAAGCTAGCGCATCATTTGTACACTCACTTAGCTCACTCATCTAGTGCACAAGTATTGAAGGAAGCTGCAGTTACCAGTTGCCGGAAGAAGGAAGAGAGAGAGGCGCATTGCTTGGGAGAGGATATTCTCTAGTGTTTGGTTTATTGTTTTGGCATTGTATTGGCTATCTATATTAAGGAAGTTTTTGCTGGGTTTTCTTCCCCATGAGGGTTTCCCAGGATAAATGTTGTGTATCTTGTGATTGTGTTTCTCTCAGTGATCCTATCTATGCTATGGTTATCTAGTAAACTGAAAAGAAACCTAATAATAGCTTAAACCTTAACAAGAAGAGGCAGGCCAAAGCCAAGAGGGTCATTTTTGACTCAGTTAAAGACAACATGATGCCTCTTATTGCTCATCCAAGGACAACATGCTTTGATGCCCTAACAAATTTGTATGAAAAGAAGGCCCCAACTTAGAAAAGGACCTTGAAGAAACAACTACGTACATTGAAGATGGGAAAAGATGAAACCATCTCTGCTTTCTTTTCAAAAATTTCCCAAACAAGAGATCAACTTGCAGCAATTGGAGTTGCAGTAGATGATGATGACCTTGTACAAACAACAATAGATGGTCTTCCAGAATCATGGGAGACATTTCTCTCATCAGTAAATGGAAGAGAAGTTCAACCCAACTTCGAGAGATTATGGCATGATTGCTTGGAAGAAGAGGGCAGACTTAAAAGCAGAAATGAACCCTCAACAATGAAAGACCATGCTCTTTCAACCAAAGCCAAGAAACGGAAGAGGTTTCCTCAGCACAAAGGCAAAGGTAAGAAACCTCAAGGTAAGCACTCTCATCCTCACTCTCATTTATCTAAAGTAAGATGCTTTAACTGTAACAAGCTAGGTCATTATGCAAAAGACTGCAGAAACCCTCCTTCACAACAGAAACGAAAGGGCAAGTTCCATGCTTCAGTTGCAACCGAGGAAGAAGAGCCGCAAAGAAAGAGAACTAGAGCTGTTACTAAAGAACAAGAACAATGCAGAGAAAGTTATCTTGTTTCAGCTCTCTCCGGTGCTGTCACCAAATCAAAAGAAATTTGGTTAATGGACAGCGGGGCCTCCAAGCACATGACCAACTTCAAATAGAACCTTGTGAACTACCGAGATAAGAAGTTCAATGTGAAGGGGTAGAATTGGGTGATGATGGCACTTATGCCATCAAAGGAATTGGATCAACATCTTTTCAGCTTCAGTCAGGTAATGTATTTCATATTGAAGAAATTCTTTCCGTTCTTGGATTAAAGAAAAATCTTATCTCAGTTGCAGTTCTAGAAACTAAAGGTTACATGGTAGCCTTCTCCAAAGGAAAGGCTCTTATGTGGTCCTCAAATGAAAGTATGAGCTCAAGAAGGCGGACTTTACAAAGTCACTGGTCAAGTTATTCAGGCATTAGCTCATGAGATGATCAACCTGCGCGAACTATGGCACATAAGGTTTGCACATCTCAATTATAATGCTTCCTTAGGTTTGCAAAAGATTGTAACATGTATGCCAGTTTTTTCTTTTGAGCATGATAGTATTTGTAGAGGTTGTGCTCTTGGTAAAAATACAAAGAAGGCTTACCCTCACAATAATAGAAAAACTATTGGTATCTTAGATCTTATTCATTCTGATCTTTGTGGACCTATGACTGCTTCGTCCATCAATGGTTGTCTTTATTATATCATTTTTATTGATGATTGCTCTCGTAAAACCTGGATTTATTTTCTGAATACTAAAGATGAATCTTTCAGTAAATTTTAGGATTTTAAGAATCTTGTTGAGAATCAGACAGGTAGACATATCCGTGTTTTCAGAATAGACAATGGAAAATAGTTTGACTCCCACAAGTATGATGATCTTCGTTGGGCTTCTCGGATTAAGAGGGAGCTATCCGTGCCTTATAATCCCCAACAGAATGGGGTTGTAGAAAGAAAGAACAAGACAATTTGTGAAGCAGCCAAAGCTATGATGTATGATCATAATCTTCCATTGTCTCTTTGGGCCGAAGCTGCAAGTATTGTAGTCTATATTCAGAACAAGTGTCCTCATAAAGCCTTGGAAGAGAAAACTCCAGAAGAAGTCTTCACGGTTAAGAAGCCTTCAGTTGATCATTTGAGAATTTTTGGTAGTCCTGTCTACATTCATGTACCAAAAGAAAAGAGGACTAAGTTAGAACCCTCTGGAAAGAAAGACACTTTTGTGGGGTACAGTGAGACCTCAAAAGCATATCGAATCTATGTAGCAGGGCAAAAGTATATAGAGGTCAATAGAGATGTGATCTTCCATGAGGAAGCTGCCTTTCGTCGTTCCAGAGAACTTCCCTGTGATACAAAGGAGTAGGAAGCTCCATCTCCAGAACCTTCAGATTCACAACTTTCAGATGAGCAGAGGGAGGAGGCTAGAGAGCCTTCAGTGGATCCCATAAGGGATTTTGTTGAGTTTCCCCTAGAGAAATCTCTTGTCAAAAGGAAGCCAACATGGTGCCGTGAATTTTTAAAGGAAGCAAAAAAGCATGCAGTACCTAAAGCTACTTTCAGAGAAAGCAAGAAGCTAGATAAATACTCAGGTTTGATAGCTTAGTTGAATCTTGTGATTGACTCAAAACCTTCCACCTTTGATGAGGCTGTCAAACATAAAGTGTGGAAGGATGCCATGATAGAAGAATACGAGTCAATATCGAAGAATGATGTATGGGAAGTGGTCCCAAGACCTCAACGAAAATCAATAGTAAACTCTAAATGGATTTACAAAATAAAGCATACAACAGATGATAGCGTTGAAAAATTCAAAGCTAGATTTGTGGCTCGTGGTTTCTTCTTAGAAAGAGGGAATTGATTATGATGAGATTTTTGCTCCTGTTGCCAGGTATACCTCTATCACAGTCATCATTTCTCTTGCTTTAGTTTTTGATTGGAAACTTCACCAAATGGATGTTAAGACTGCTTTTCTTAATGGTGAAGTTGAGCAAGAAGTTTATATCGAGCAGCCTGAGGGTTTTGTGATCCATGGGAAGGAATCCCATGTCTGCAAACTCAAGAAAGCCTTGTATGGATTGAAACAGGCTCCAAGAGCTTGGTATGGAAGAATTTATAGTTTTTTTCAGAGTCTTGGGTTCTCCAAGAGTATAGCAGATTCTAATCTTTATATAAAGATTGTGAAGAATCATCCTGTTATGTTGGTTCTACATGTGGATGATTTGTTCCTTACCGGGGAGGAAAATTTGATAGCTCAAACTAAGAGGGAACTATCAATAGAGTTTGAAATGAAGGACTTGGGTCTTATGCATTACTTTCTTGGTTTAGAGGTGTGGCAAAAACATGGTGAGATCTTTCTCTCACAAAGTAAGTATGCAATTGATGTACTTCACATATTTGGGATGTTGGACTGTAAGTCCATGACCACACCTATGATTTCTAACCTAAAGAAGTTACATGATCAAGCTATAGGTTCAGATCCAGAAGACCCTACAATATATGGTCAGATTATTGGGTCCTTGATGTATCTAGTACACACTAGACCAGACATTTGTTACGCAGTGAATGCCCTCAGTCAGTTCATGTGTGAGCCGAAACACATTCATATGGTTGCTGCTAAGCATATTCTCAGATATGTCTGGGGGACTATAGCCTATGGGATCAGATACAATTCCAGTGGAGGTGTAATGCTTCATGGCTATACAGATCCAAATTGGATGGGCAACACAGTGGATCGAAAGAGCACTTTCGGATATTGTTTCAATTTGGGTTCAACTATGATCTCTTAGTGTAGCAGGAAGCAGGGCTCCATAGCCCAAATCACTGTAGAGGCAGAATACATTGCTGCAAGTGTTTCTAGTAGAGAAGTAGTGTGGCTCAGAAAGCTACTCTCAGATTTGTTCAGTGCTGAGCTGGAACCCATAGTAATTCACTGTGATAACCAGAGCTGTATAAAGCTCTCCGAGAATTCGGTGTTTCATGACAGATCAAAACACATTGAGATGAGATATCACTATGTTCGGGACATGGTGCAGAAGAACATTCTCAATATTCAGTATGTTCTGACAACAAAACAAACTGCAAATATTTTGACCAAGCCCCTATCGTTGACAAAGTTTGTATACTTTCGAGACAAGCTTGGTGTTGCTGAGAATGCCTCTCTTGCTGAGAGGGAGTGTTAAAATTAATGCAGCTGCAAGAGCCACTTTCCGAGAGGATGACAAAGACCCTAGTTGAGATCTAGGGCCCCCAGTGCACTCCTGGGGTTCTTGGTCTGGGACCAAGCAATTAGAGCCATGGCAAAAGACCCTAGTTGGGCCCCCACTATATTGCTGGGGTTCTTGGTCAAGGACCAAGCAGTTTGATGGTATAAGTCCCTAGATGTGTTCTAGGGACCCTGGATGTGTTCCAGGGAATCCTTGCTCAGTGCTTGGATTGATCCTTGGTTGTGTACCTTGGTGGATAAGGCCCTGACTGTGATCTAGGGCCCCCAGATGTGTTCTGGGGTATCCTGGTCTGGGACCAGGCAGTTTCTTGGTTAAGTACCAAGCCGAGATGATGTGTGACCTTCTTCTCTTTCGGGATTATCCATGAGACCTAGGAGCAGTTAAGAAGAACGACATGATCACATCATTGACCTTTCTCGTATGTCGAGATGATAAAAGCTTATAAGATATATCATGAGACTCATGCAGACATTTCGGCCATTAAAGAAGAACTTACCTTTTGACTTTGTCTTCTTGTTTTGAAACCCCTGGCTTGAGTTACGCCCCCCCCTTAATTGTTGTTTGGGTGTTGGTTTGATTCTTTGCTTTTTCCTAAAGAAAGCTAGCCGCCTTGATTTTGAAACCCCTCTCCTTGACTTGTTATTTCCTTGTTGACTTTTCTAATTTAACATTTAATATTTTATATTATAAAATATTATTTGTTTAATTGTTTAATTGTTAGGGTTTAAACCTAACCCTAAAGTTAGGACTAATGAGCTAGCCCTAACCTACCTACCAAAACTATAAATTAAAATGACCTATTCCTCACTCACTCACTTACACTCTCTCCTAGCTGAGTTTTGGTCTGAGATTTTCTGCGGCTCCTTTGTTCAGTTCTCTAAGTGGCTGCGACCCTCCTTGGACAGGTTTCTCAGCTCCGTCCTTGTGTATTTTGGTCTGCTCTAGCCACCGAGGGTTTACGCTTTCTTAGTCTTGCTCTGCTTAGCATGCCGCTGACCTAGAAGGGACTTTCCAGCGAGCCGCAAAGGATGCTCTTCTTCTTGTTCTGATACTTTCTGAGTGTGCCACCATTGCTGTCCTGGTTTTTGCTGCTTTGCTGCCTCAACTTTCTGCTGGTGCCGCCCTTGATTTGCTGCCTCTCCTTGTCTGCAAATAGCCCTAGTAAGGGTTTGTTAGGGCCACCCTGGAACTGCTGATATTTCTGCCTTTGTTGTAGCAGTTTTTGTGTTTTCTGGGCTGAGTTTATTAAGGCAGTTTTTGGCCTTCTTTCAGCCACTAGGCTGGACAGTGATGTCCTGTTTTAGCCCTATTACTTGATGATTAGCATGGCCTCTTGTTTCTCAGCTAGTTGGTTGGTTTTCTGATCTACTACCCTAAAAGTTCTTCTTGGCAATTTGTCTTAAGGATCACGATGAGATCTACCCTGAGGGTTTGATCCATGATCCCTTAAAGCTTTTTCTGAGCATACATCAAAGAGGATAACAACAACATATCAAGTATTTTTGTTCTTTGTTTGGCTAAGATTATACTCAGATTATGTTATTAGATTTTACATAATTTTTTTTTAAATATGTTGCTGATCCATAATTACAGTAGCAAATGTATAGAAATTAAACAAAATTATTTCTGTTTCTAGACTTTGCCCTTAAATTTCTACACAGAGTGCATACACTTCCCTCTTGTTATCATTTTTTCATGGTTTATAAAATGATTTTAGAAGGTCATAGGTCTGTTTTCTTCCAACAGTCTTTTATGTTCATTTTTTTTGTTTCTTTTGCCCTAGGTTTGAAGTTGACCATTTCGTTGCCAATATGCCGAAGGATTTGGACCCATTTTGGCAGTATGGTGAACCTAAGGATGAGATAAACATGATGAAATTGAGTAGTAAGCTATGTGGAGCGGAAATGATGGAGGTGTTTAGCACTTGAAATTCCATTTGGAAAGAATCCCAAGGCATGATGTTGTAGGTTGTGAAAAAGCATCCCCATAAATCACTTGAGCTGCCCATGAGACTATTCATGAGTTGAATAGAAAGAAGGCTGAGGCAGCTGCTCAAAAACTTGAAATTGCTGCTAGAGGAATTGCTAGATCCTCTAGAGCCACAAGTGTATCTGGGACTGGGGATAGTGAGGACTCCATAGGATCAACTTATGTGAGGATCTCACCTTTCTTAGTTCCAAGAACCGGACAGGGGTCACAAACTTCCATTAGATTAGTGGTTAAAAAGAGAAGGAAGAAGCAAATAGGGTTGTCATGAGGTATTTGTTTTGGAGGGACATTCCTTTGACTATTGCTATGACCAATCTATTCTACCAGGGTATGTTTGATGCTGCCACTATTGTTGGCCTAGGGTATAAGCCCCTACCTACAAGGAGTTGCGAGGGTCATGCCTTCAAAAGGAAAAGGCTGATGGAGGGACTCAATTGGAGGAGCTAAGAAAGTCACAAGAGGCCATTGGATACATGGTGATGTATTTAGCATTAGACATATACTTCCACATAGGCTTGGTGCCTAGCATGTGGAAGTCGTCCTTATAACCTCTCAGAAACTTAGGAAGTTCATTTTACGAGTCAATAATTAAAGTGAATGACCTTTTTAATTAATGTGAGATTAATTAAGTTAAATGCTAAGTATTTGGCATTATTAACTTAAGTGAGTTGATTAATTCCTAGCTGTTAGATCTAAAGTGAATGTGAGATTAGATCTCAGTCGTTGATCACTATGGAGGAGATCTAGGGTTTTGGATTTAGGGTTAACTCGATGTAATAAAAGGCACCCTAGGTGAGAGGATTAGACACACTGAGTGGACAATGAGGAGATCTCATTGAGTGGCTGAAGAGCAGTTCATCCAAGTGTGAGTGGGCAGGGCTGAGGAAAGGTGCAAAGGGGCAACAAGGGAGATAGTAGCTAGGTGGGCTAGGCTATTGTTGCATTGTATTCCTCTGATGGACAATTATCCTAGGACGGGAGCCCAAGATTTTAATTAATAAAATCAAACTCAGATCTGGTTTTCCCTTCGGGGTTTTTCCAGGGGTGTATACCCAAAATCTTTCTGCAATATGATCGGTTTCAATTTTTTATGCTTCCGCTGATTATTTTTGTTAAGTAACCTAGTTGTGCAATTATTTAGTAAAGTGATTTTATTCGGAATAAGTGTCGGGTGCTAGGTTCAAAAAATTAACATGGTAACAAAGCCAAGAGTCAGAGGAAGCCAAATTTGCACAAGATTGTTTTTGTAGTGCAGAGAATTTTTATTGCAGGCTACGGTTAAAGGAATTTTTTATCATAAATTAAAAAAAAAGGAGAAAGAGAGCCATACAGACTCTACGTATGACCGCTGTACGGGCTGTACAACGTACGACCAACTATAGGTTGAGATCGTTTAAGTGCAGACGTGGAGTAGGCACAAGAGCTGGACGGGTCGATTGCAGAGAAGATCTGTGGAGATTGAGCTGAAGATTGGATTGTGAGCTGCTATAGAAGGTGAAATCGGGCTACAGAAAATGCCGTAGTCTAAATGTTCTATGTTTTGGCCCTTTTCAGGGGAAATTTTCTGTTTATTGTTGCTCGTAATCCGGTGAGAACTTGTTGGATTTGCAGATTTGAGTGGCTAGGATTGTATAATCGAAGTGCCCAAGGGTTTTTCAGCATGATGAATCCATTTATGCATTTAGAAATGTAATTTAAACAACAAAAAATTGCGATTTCATCTAGATTTATGTCGTTGGATTCCGACGAAAAGAGCCAAAATGTAGAATAGTTAGACAACGTCGCAGGAAATCGCATGACACCGTGGAACAGTGGCTGTGTGTGGATGTTGAAGTAGACAATAGCCGTCAACAACAAGCAACTGTGTGATTGGGCCGAGTTCGCCGTAGAGTGGACGGATCGTGGGCTTGGCAATGGAGGTAGGTGGCTGAGTGGAAGTGGCTTCGAGGGTTGTGTGAGGCAGACAGTTCGTGGGGCGACATAAGAGAAAGAAGGCCTTGATAACCATGTGAAAGAACAACTGCCAATGTTGTAAGGATCCGCACGAGGGGAGATATGCTAATGGAAGGGTGCTGCAGTCGCCAAGCAGGAAATTCGAGCGGGTGTGGGGTAACTGCAGGGAGAATCGGGCCATGCTGTGACAACTGCAAAGTCGGATGACTGCCGAGAAACAAGGGGCGACAAAAGAATCAAGATACCAGGGGACGTGGAACAATCGACAGAGTAAGGTCGCAGGTGGCTGCGTGGGCAACATGAGCTAAGGAGAAGCCGTTGGCAAGGAGAAATAGGCCACATGCTTAGTTGCTAGCCAAGTTAGAAGTCAACTAGCAGGGTTAGCAGGACATTGGGCAACCCAAAAAGCTTCCGGGCAACCCCCGGGCGATGGGCAAAGGTTAGCCTCGAGCAATAGGGAAAATTTCTGGGCAACTCTGGGCAACAGGGAAAATTTCCGAGCAGCCCCGGGCTGCGGGCAGAAAATTAGGGCAGTAGGCAAAAATAGTCGGGAAATGCCCAAAAAAAACCCGGGCAACAACAGAAGGTTGCGGGCAGCAAGTAGTTGGTAGCAGGATCGGGCAATAAGTCTAGGCAACCAAAATTTGAGTTTTCAGCAGGTTGCGGAGATGGTTGCATCGAGATTGCGATTTGAGGATAGATTGGACGGGGTGTCCAACTACAGTCCGTGGAAGGAGAGGATCATGTTGGTGTTAATGGAGAACAATATTTGGGAGTTTGTCAACTCCATTGTGGCTTCACCAACGGATCCAAAAGATCTGGCTGCCCATAAACTAAAGGATGTGACAACCAGAAGGATAATCCTAGATGGAGTGAAGGATAATTTGATCCCTCATTTATTAGGAAAGGCAAGTGCCAGGGAAATGTGGGAGGCTCTGAAGAGCTTGTTTCAGAGTAAGAAAGAGAATTGTAAAATGGTACTAAGAGAGAAGCTCAGAGACACAAAGATGACAGGATCAGATATGGTGACGACTTATCTCACTTGGATCCAACAGGTTCGAGATGAACTAGCTGCAATCAGGGAAGCAATGGATGATTCAAAGTTGGTGTGGACGACACTCAAGGCTTCACGAAAGAGTGGACACTGTTCATCAAAGGGGCTGTGGCATGAGAGAAACTCCCTAATTGGTCAAGGTTGTGGGATGACTTCGTTCAGGAGGAACTTCAGGATGAAGAGTTGAATGGAGGCTAGTACAAGAATGATGATGAGAACATTGCTCTTGCCAGCTAGGTAAAGAAGGGCAAGTTCAAGAAGTTTGCCAGTGGACACTCTACCTCTCAAGACTGTTGAATTATTATAACTTCGAAGAATATTCTAATTATATTTGAGTTATTATCTTATAGATCAAGTCCCCTTTTGCGGATTGATCATGTCGGGTCTTGTATAAGATTTTTGTGGATTGTTCAAACCATATTTATATGGTGGTATTTGTAAAGTCGGCCCCTAGTGTTTATAAAGTGGTTTTAACCACTTCTAGAAGAAGTCCGCCCTACCATGTGAAGAGACATAATCCTCGCGCCCTCGCGCCTCCTCAACTAGTATTTATATGTGAGGATGGTGCCTCACTTACACACTCTCACACTCACTCATCTAGTGCACATATCTTGAAGGCAGTTGCAGTTGCAAGAGGAAGGAGAAGAGAGGCGCATGCTCAGTCTTAGTTTATTCTTGGTGTTTTGGTCTTAGTTTTGGCATTGTATTGGCAATCTATTATTGAGGGAGTTTTGCTGGGTTTTCTCCCCCATGAGGGTTTCCCAGGATAAAATGATGCGTACCTTGTGATTGTGTTTCTTTTAGTGATCCTCTTTATGCTGTTGTTTTGGAAATGCATTGAATGCTCATGTAATTTGGAAATAACCTAATAACAACACTAAACTTAACATGGTATCAGAGCTTGACTGAATAGAGCACCTTTCACTGGGTATCTAAAAACGTCACTGTTGTTGTACAAGGAAATTAGGGCTTTTTACTGAAGATGAATTTTTGACCAAAAACTATCTTGGGAAGTGCACGTTGCCCTAGCACATCTTTTGGCAGCTTGAGCGAACTTTTCCAGTGGCCAGATTCTTTGGAAAGTCTAGTTTTGGCTGGTACTAGAAAACCAGGAAACCGTAACCAGTACCAGAAGTACCATTGCAGAATTGTGCAGGTCAAGCTTCAAGTGGTAAAACTTGGAATTTTCTGAAACAGTTAGCTCCAACAAACTCGCCTCAGCCCAACACATCTAGTCCCTGGATCAGAATTCAAAAATTTGAAGTTTGAGAAATTAGGGTTTCCTCATAAAACCCTAAGTTGTAGTTGCAGTACCAGTTCCTTCGCGCCAGTTTCTTTGCACTAGTTGCAATACCTTTGAAGTTTTTTTTATTTATTACCGTTGCTGCCAGATGGTGCCACTACCTGCCAATATTGTAAGAGGTATGAACTTACATATGTTTAAACTGTTAGTTTAAAGGGTATTTGCAGGAGAAAGGATCTTTTATCTAAATAACAATCATAGATCCAGAAGGATCTTAGATCCAACACATTAAGAGGAATAATGCACCCCAGGTTCGATTATTTGATATGCATCTATTTGTTATGACCATCATACTAACCATTGGTCAAAATTAAAGTCAAGGTATTAGATTGATTAAAGTTGAGATTATAGAGTTTATTCTCTAACTTAGATTTCTGTCAAGAAAGCATATTATCTCAGTACCGAGGACAGGTTGAAGAGAATACTTGTCATATTGAGTGAAGGAGACTAGGAAGAAAAGCAACAACACTCATTCTTGAGGACAAGACTCCAGGTTCCAGGTTTGATTGATTAAGTTGATAAGATTCAAATTTGCACATGTCAAGTTTGATAACTACCTCATTACAAGTAAACACTATAGTTGAGATAACAATCTTTAAAAAGTTTTATACTTGGTAGCATGTGAGCATTATTGAGATCAATGCTTATTGTAATCACTTACTAGATATAACTAACATCTCCTCTAGGAGAAACTTCTTTTTTTGGTTCCAGGTTACCATGGAGGAATGATTGATCACAACACTAGAAGAGTGTTGCTCTCATTTCTTATTATTGTATTTCTTATTTTTGACCCTTGTTTCAGGCAGGTCACAAGTGATAGCTCTAAAGGAGCTACGGTGACGATTTTTCTTGCTATTGTTTTATTATTATTATAAAGAGTATTATTCTTGTCTGCTGTTTCCCCCTTCTTGTTCTTGTTCCGGGCAGGTCATAGGTAATAACCTTAAGGGAGCTATAGTGACGGTTGTAGGAGGCAAGATATTAGATGAGACATGGAGCAGACTATCCAAGTTGTATACATGACCGTATACATCCATGTACCAAAGAAGACGAAGAAGAAGCTACTTTTGAGATACAAAGTATCTCATATGGAGATTGATTGTAAGGAGCAGAACGCTCCAAAGATGACCGAACATTAGAATATAACTCACAGTAGACTTGGTCAATGGATAATGAAGTCACCTTGACAGGAAGCAGGATTCGTCAGAAGTCCGACTCAACTTTTCATATTAAGACTTGGTATTCAACACCAAGTATATCCTGTAGAGACTATGAAGTCTTTATAGACTCGGAAGAAATCAAGAGTTAGAGTGAGCCTAATCTCAGAGAGGATCAGATGGGAAAAGGAGACATCTTCCAGGACTGGCAGACAAATGCCATGAGTTGAGAAGACTAGATCATAGCTTCAGAGACCTCCAGGAGACATGAAATCTCTTGGGAAGATTCCCTTGTTTCAGTGACAGAAAAGAAAGCCAGTCAGAAGGACTGGGATATGGATTGTTCCTTGAGACTAGAAAGGAAGTCAGTGGTGACTTCCAAGATTGATCTAACAGATCAAGCATGTTGCAGATAATAGTATAAAGATGTACAAAGCCTGATTTGTGTCCAGAGGATTCTCCCAGCAAGAGGGAGAAGACTATGACGAGACACTTGCTCCAAGTAATCGAAGAAAGAATTCCAGTATTCGTGAAGACAACCAGAACAACCATGATTCCGATACAGTATGAGATTCAGGGGGAGCAGTCCCTGTATTTGAGATTGAGTTACCTCCATGAAAGAAGAAAAGCTACCTTCAGTATCAGTAATTGAGCCACTCTCAGATGAAGTTGTTGCCATGATAGAATATAGGAGCTACTCTCAGAGTTCAACAACTACAGTGAGAATAGAGCAGTAATTCTCAGCTTCAGAAATAGTAGCTGCAGGTGCGGAGTTCCGATTCCAAGGGAACAATTATAGAGAGAGTAGAGAACATACTCTCAGGAAGTGAGACAGATAGTGCTTTGCAGAAAGCACATAGAACCAACACATGATTATACAGATTGAGTTGTAGTTGAGCAAGTGTACCAGGTTGGTACAACGTGATTTGAAAATTTGGTTCGAAGTAGGGACGGGAAGATTCATGTCTGTAGCTTGAAGAAAGCTCGGTATGGGTTGAAACAAGATCCAAGAGCTTGCTATGGTAGAATTGACAGTTTCCTGACGAGCTTGGGCTTTACCAAAAGAGAAGAAAAGCTCATCATAGATTGCAAGAAGAAACTTGCTGCAGAATTTGAGATGAAAGACCTAGGCCCAATGCATTATTTATTAGGTGTTGAAGTTTGGTAGAGCCCAGAGAAGATCTTTCGTAACCAAGGGAAGTATACAGTTGTAATACTAAAGAGATTTGAGGTTAGCCATGACTTCATGGCAAAGAAGGAAGCAATCTAGTATTGCTCTCAACACAACAAAAGCAGAATACATTGCAGCATGTTCCGCCAGTTGTGAAGCCATATGGATTCAGAAGTTGTTGACAAGTCTATTCGATCTAGAGATGGAAGCCACCATGATTCTATGTGATAACCAGAGTTGTATAAAGATGACGGAGAACCCAATGTTCCATGATAAGTCGAAGCACATAGAGATCCAGTATCACTACATTCGTGATATGGTGCAGAGGGGAGCTGTAAAGCTCCAATATGTTGGCACAAATGAGCAGGTTGCAGATGTGTTGACCAAGCCTTTGTCTTGTGTGAAGTTTGAGTACTTCCGAGACAAGCTTGGTGTAGTTCGAAAGGACCTCCCTCGAAAGGGGGAGTGATGTTGATGATACTATGGTATCAGTGTTACCGGAAACTTCCCCCTCCTCGCTTCAAAGCCCTGAAGCTCGATCCGGGCAGGTGCGTCCAGGAAGCTCTAGCTGAAGCGCGCTTCAAAATTTAGGAAGCGCGCTTCGGGGCTCTTGAGCACGCTTCCTGCCATTTTCGAAGCGCCCCCCTCTGAAGTGCGCTTCCAAATTTCTGAAGCGCACTTCAGAGGGCGCTTCACATGTGCTTTCGAGGAAGGACCGCGCGCTTCCAAGGGGGAATGAGGTGTTTTGGTGTGCAGTTGAGGGTTATTTTGCCTTACTAATGCTTTTTAAAGAGGTCCCCACCCCCTCCATTTCACCCACCCTAGTAATTAATGGTAATGTTAAATTCTTAAAAGTAAAAGTGACATTCTCCTTTTTCATTTTCATCCTTTTACTTAAAATTTTAACATTACCATTAATTGTTTCAGGATGTTTGAGAGTGGTTCCAACCTCATTGGACTTCATATGGAGAAAGTAGAATTTTAGGTCCCATTCAAAGTTTAGCAGACTTAACAGTTTT
The DNA here is from genome assembly GCA_009831015.1 of Picea engelmannii. Classification (NCBI taxonomy): domain Eukaryota; kingdom Viridiplantae; phylum Streptophyta; class Pinopsida; order Pinales; family Pinaceae; genus Picea; species Picea engelmannii. Next base: position 82,969 of record ML786150.1, on the reverse strand, counting down.
CAGGATTTCAAGAATGGCAAGATTGCAATGTTTCTACTGGATTCTATCATGTATGAGGGTATGGAACTGACATTTAATCAAGAGAACCAAGCCCTTTATGTACCTCGATGTTGGTGGCATTGATTGTTGAACTCTTTTGTCACGACCCCAGTAAAAATGTACCCTTCACTCAAGTATA
>ML786150.1:58559-80286 GCA_009831015.1 Picea engelmannii | reverse complement strand
CCAGGATAAAATGCTGCGTACCTTGTGATTGTGTTTCTTTCAGTGATCCTCTTTACGCTGTTGTTTTGGAAATGCATTGAATGCTCATGTAATTTGGAAATAACCTAATAACAACACTAAACTTAACAAAGATGACAAGAAGAAGAAGGACATGAGCAAAGTCAAGTGCTATGCATGTCGCAAGTTTGGGCACTATGCAGGTCAATGTTCGAACAAGAAGGGTGGAAACAAGACGCAACCAGAGGTAGCTGCGTCGACAAAGGCTCAAGTGGATGAGTTTGCCAAGAAGTTTGAACATACATAGTTCTTACTTGTTTTCCAGACTTACTTGGGCACCATATCAACTGGTGCATGGTTAATAGATAATGGAGCTGCATGTCATATGACAGGAGTACAGGAGTTGTTCGAGAGCTTCACAGAGTCTAACTCAGATATGCATGTGGAACTTGGTATGGGGACCAAGCATGCAGTAAAGGGATCTGGAACAGTGCCATTCCGGATGGAGTTAGGAGGCATATTGAGACTAATGGATGTGCTATGGGTGCCAAGACTCAGGAGAAGTGTGCTCTGAGTCTCAACGATTGAGAAGAAGGGCTTTGACATACTATTCCAGGATGGACAGGTGTTGATCAAGCCCAGAGGATCTAGCTCAGACACAACAACTAATTTTGGCATTATAGAGAGCAACTTGTATAGGCTAAAGGGCCAGCCTGTGTGAGCTATAGCAAGCAACAAAGTGACGGAGGACAAGGAGCAGGTAGCTCTGAAGGTTGAGCAGCTTAGAAGGAGTCAACCTTCAGGTTCAGTTGGGAAGGAGCAACCTTCCAAGTCTATCTAGAAGTAGTCATCGTACGAGATGACCATGCAAGATGTTTAGGAGCAAGAGGCTTCTAGGAGCATGATTAGAGGAAAGTCTTCGAAGCAGGGTTCGAGCGAGATGGCAGGGATAGCTTTCGTGTCAGAGGGAGCGACCAATCAAGTGGATTGGAGAGCATGCATGGTAGCAGATCTGATAGTGAAGATAGAGCCACCTCCAAGTGGTAGAAGTACCTTCCTCGCTAAGAGGGAGTGTTGATGAATTTAGCATCAGACAAGTACTTTCACATAGGATCGGTGTTTAGCATGTGGAAGTCATCCTTGTAACCTCTCAGAAACTTAGGAAGTTCACTTTATGAGTCAATAATTAAAGTGAATGACCTTTTTAATTAATGTGAGATTAATTAAGTTAAATGCCTAAGTATTCGACATTATTAACTTAAGTGAGTTGATTAAGTCTTAGCCGTTAGTTCTAAGGTGAACGTGAGATTAGATCTCAGCCGTTGATCACTTTGGAGGAGATCTAGGGTTTTGGATTTAGTCTTAACTCAATGTAATAAAAGACAACCTAGGTGAGAGGATGAGATACACTAAGTGGACAATTAGGAGATCTCATTGAGTGGGTGAAGAGCAGTTCATCCAAGTGTGAGTGGGTAGGGTTGAGGAAAGGTGCAAAGGGGTAGCAAGGGAGATAACAACTAGGAGGGCTAGGCTATTGCTGCATTGTATTCCTCTGATGGGCCATTATCTCAGGACGGGAGCCCAGGATTTTAATTAATAAAATCAAACTCAGATCTGGTTCTCCCTTCGGGGTTTTTCCAGGGTTGTTTACCCAAAATCTTCGTGCAATGCAATTGGTTTCAGTTCTTAAGCTTCCGTTGATTAATTTTGTTAAGTAGCCTAGTTGTGCAGTTATTTAATAAAGTGATTTTATTAAGAATAAGTGTCGGGTGCTAGCTTCAAAAAATTAACAATGGGAAGGGTAGGACCTTTCTTAATTTCCTAGTAAGTTGTCCCAAGGGCACAATATCTATGAAATTCATTGATGCATTGCCACATATTAAAAATGCAACATTGTTATGTGAATTGCTGGATACATTTTTCAAAGAGGTAGGTGTGCATCATGTGGTGCAACTTGCAAGTAGTCACTTGTAATGCTGCTAATTATGTGGGCGTTGACAAATTGCTAATAGAGAGGCACCCCACATTGTGTTGGACTCCATGTGCTGCCCATTACATCAATTTGATGCTTTAGGATATCGACAAATTGATAGTTTTCAAGGTGACCATTGATCAAGGCAAGAGCATCACCAAATGGCAAATACATATATAACCATGCATTTTTCCTTAATCTCATGATGCAATTCACATGGAACATGGAGTTTTTGTGCCCTTGCATTGCACATTTTGCTACCAATTGCATTTCCCTTCAGTCTCGCCCCTTCATTGTTGTGAATTGGAGTTGAAGAGGATGTTTGTTTTTGATGAGTGGTGTGATTGTGCATATAGCACAAAATAGGATGGGAGAGCCATCGCTAGACTCACGAACCAAGATGGCTTCTGGGAAGGAGTGGTGGAAGTGTGTGTGATCACAGAACCTTTTGTAAATGTTCTTCTCTTGGTTGATAGGGAAAAGCGCACAATGGGCTTCTTCTATGAGGCTATGGATAGGGCCAAAGAAGCTATCAAATCTTTCTATGAGGAAAGATACACGAGGAATGATGGACTTGACAAACAACTGCTGCTGTGGGATAGGATTGATCATTGATGGAATGGGACACTATCGTCCTATTCATGCAATAGCACTTGTCCTCAACCTTACCTTTTCTTATCTATGTAGTTTTGATTTCTATGGCAAGATTATGGAAGGGTGCCATAAATGTCTTTAGAGTATGGTCCCCCTTGCAAATGATCACATAATCATAAATAGAGAGATGGATTTGTATAGGAATGCCACTGGACTATTTGGCTTTGACACTGCTATCCAAGAAAGGAATACTTTAATGCCAAGTAGGCAATTTTAACTTTGAATTTTAGTTACAACTTTTATTTGTTTTGTCAGTTGTGTTTTGTTTTGCTCGATTGAAATGTAATTTAAGTCCTTTCTCTTTGTTTTCTTATTTGTTTTAGATGTTTGGTGGAGCAATTATGGTAGAAAAACACTAAATTTATGGAAATTTGCAGTTCGGGTGCTTAACCAAACCTGTAGCACTTTAGGTTGCTAGCACAATCGGAGTTTATTTGACAAAATACACACACAGGCACAGCAGGTTAGGAATTACAAATTCTATAATTTATGATCCTCCAACTTTTGTTATGACCCTCAAGAGTTAAGACTCATTGAAGTTATTATGACCCTTTTACAGGTTAGAGTATCAATGCCTGACTGATTTGGTTTATGTCCACTGCAATCTCAGATTGTGGGTGGAGCAGCTTGAGCAACCTGCTGATGTGGACGCCATTTCCTTAGAAAACATTGACACCTTGAGTGAGTGGAGGGTGGAGTCTGAGAGGCCTATTATGGAGGAGGCCCCTTTGTGGTTAGAGGTACAGGAGGAGCAGCCTGAGCATGTGGGGGTTGGGGAGGATCTGGATGACCCACCCTCAAGTGGGGAGGAGCTGGTCCAGCAGGAGGACATTGGGACTGAGGAGGCAGCCTCATCACCAGCCTATACACATATTCATACTTAGGCACCCACTAGTGGATGTTGACTAATGCAGACGAGCCCTTACCTTTCCCCATAAAAGAGGAAGAGGGAATTGATAGCTAGCTGCTAGATTGATCTTTGTAAATCAGTGATCATGATGAGATACATTTTATATATATTGATGTCATTTTGTATTGGTTATTTAGTTTTACGTCCTTGACTAGACAACTATCAAGATTTAGTATTGACTTTGATGTATCATTTGTCATTGTATACATTATATATATCAGTGTTTTTTTCATATTTATGTGGCAATGTGATTATTTGATGTTGCTGTTGGTTTATATTTAAAAAATTGGAAAAAAAGAATATTTTTGTATATTTTGATGGTGGTTGATTTTTCCCGATTATCCTCGACTGGACCACCTTCTTTATTGCCAATCACATTGAAGAGATTATAATCACTACATGTCCAAATTGCCTCCATATCCCAGTCTGCGCTGAAATGGAATGCCTTACCCATTCAGTTTCTGATATTCAAATTTTCTTTCATGATCAAGTTCTGAATTTTTTAAAATTCACGTATATCTGAGTTGGCTAATATTCTTAACATTTCATTTTCCAGTCATGTAGGCACTCTATTGATTCAATTTTGTGACCTATCATTTTTTCACTGAAACTACTTTATGATGACATTTTCATGACCTGAGGTTTATCATATGAACATAAAGTTGACAATCAGCAGATTAAGAAAGATACAACCATAGCCATATAGAAACAAAGAATATTTGGTGATAATAATAATAAGAGTAAATACAGAATGTTAGAGAGAAAATTTCTCGACAAGTGTCCTCCTGAAGGAACCTTTCCAAACTAAACTATTGATATTTTTAGACTAGGTTTGAGTGAGAAATTATAGTGCACTGTGCACCCTTCCACCCCCCTCTTGAAAATAATGGTTTGACCTGAGTCATGAATGATGAGACAATACTTCTTTATGTTGTTTCCTCCTTTATTAGATTAAATGTTAGAATGGCCAATGCTGCAATCCGAGTGACAAGTAATATTCAGTAATTCTCATCTGGAATCCATTGCCTAGGATTCTGTGTGCATCGTAGAAGTACATTGTACACCTCAATTGTTGCTGTCAACTAATCATTCATAGGATGGGTGCATCTAAAAATTTCTTGGACAATTTCTTGATGTACTTTAACAAGAAATAAGTCTTTGTGTATGTGTGTTTTTCTCTTAACTATTTTATTTTATCACGGTTTCTAGATTTAGCAATATATGTTGTTATCTATAGGGTTCTAAGATTCCTATGTCAAGGAAAGCATGATAAATAGGACAAGAAGTATTGCACAAATTCGTAATTTGCAAGGAAGCTGATAATTGATTAAGTATAAGATAATATAAGATGATGATATGTGAGTCCAAGGGGTTATCTAAACTTGTCGTTGCCAATGTTGCTATGCATTTGGCTTGTGTCATGGCGGCAGGTGTTCGGTTGGAATCCCCTTGGGTTAGGTGCACTAGTCTATGCTGATGGGTTTACTAGTGATGCCATCTACGAGTGTGGGGAAGCATCCCTTGGGTATCCTTGTGAGGTTTTTCAAAAAAAATCTCAAGGGATTTGCTCAACCGATTGTCGTCAATATTGGTGGGAATTTGTCTAGTTTTGTGTCAGCAGGTGCCTTGTCCAAATCCCCTTGGGTGAGGCGCACTAGTCTACTGTGATGGGTTTATTAGGAATGCCATCCACCAATGTGAGAAGCATCCCTTAAGGTTCTCTGTGAGGTTTTCCTTGGAAGAAAAGGAGATGATGGTACGCGATGAATGTCACATTGTTTGCTGAACTTGAACCTTGATGCTTGAAGTTTGGCGAACCTCAAAACAAAGTTCAAGTTCAGCTAAGGTTTGGTTCAGGTTCTCTCTGCTCGGTTCAACCTATGAAATATGCCCTTGGACCTCCGTACAACTGTCAAATGTGCTCTTTGTGACCTATCTAGCGGGTTCGTCTGATTTAATGCTTGAGTTTCAAATTTAGGCCCGAACTTTATACAATTTCAGCACAAATTTCAGTGGGTATTCAAGGTGTCAACAAAGCAGGTCGCCATCTACCGCAAATAAAGGAGGGCGATCACGTGAGTTCAAAAATCCGAAGGAAGGGCATGAAACCTGTGAGCTGTGGTAGCATTTTGTGCTTTGTTAGAAGGGCCTCTGCATCGATAAGAACCAATGAAGTGCATCGACAGGGTTACGAATTACTCAGGGGTCAACATGAATTACATGAAGGAGAGTGCATGATTACGAGTTACGGGTTATAGTTTTTCACGGTTTACAAGTTGTACAACATATATGTATTAATAATAAAATTAACATAATATAAACTTATACATGTTAAATAAATTAGGTTAATATATATATATATTTTACAAGTTGTACAACATATATGTATTAATAATAAAATTAACATAATATAAACTTATACATGTTAAATAAATTAGGTTAATATATATATATATATATATGTATTAATAATAAAATTAACATAATATAAACTTATACATGTTAAATAAATTAGGTTTATATATATATATATATATATATATATATATATATATATATATTAAGCTAATTTATTTAACATGTATAAGTTTATATTATGTTAATTTTATTATTAATACATATATGTTGTATAACTTGTAAACCGTGAAAAACTATAACATTAAAAACATATATATATATATATATATATTAGTCATTAATGTATATATTATATATATACATTAAAAACATTAGCCATAAATTTATAAATTTCATTACTTTCATGTAGAATATATATTACAACTTAATAAAAGTTATATTTACAAAAAAATAATTTTATTAATATATCTATAAATAAATAATTACAAGATAGTTATCAATATTTTTTTAATAATTTGAAAATGGCGAACCTTATCAAAAAATTCGAATTCGAATCGAACCTAATAGTTACCAAAGCCGAACTTGAAACCAAACCGTGTGACATAGTATGTGATGCTTCGGTAGAAGTATTTCCTATTCTATTTTTTCTTCTTAAGGGGTATAAATCTACTTAAGCCACCTTGGATCATGGGACCACGACATGACAACCCCCTCACCCTGCACATTCCTTCTTAAGATGCTGTGCACTCAAAGCAATGACTAGGTAGTGTGTTTGTTATGGAAATCTTAATTTTCACATTTGGCATCTTCCTGAGGTAGAGCTATCCATTTGATTAGATATTTGGTGATTGTGTGATGTTTGAGAATCTTTTGCGGCCATAGCATTATTATGCAAATGATAGTGATAGAGATGTTAGATATTCTTCTTGCTATGAAACAAGGAGCTGGGGTGGTAGAATATCTGGTTCAGCATCTAGAATTGCTGTTGCTGAAGGTGACTTGCTACAAGCCTACAACCTCAAAGAAGTCATATTGGGACTGTATTTAATGTTATTAAAAGAGAGGACAATTGTCCTAGTTAATAGGGATGATTATGTTGAATATTATCAAGATGGCCCTGTTTTTAGCATTGATGAAAGTAGCCACCCCAAGTACCCAAGGAAGGGCATTGATGGAAATGACACTATGATTGCTTCTGAATGTGGCAATATTGACAGGAGTATAGATATATCTATAGGTCATGCTTGTTTGAGAAGTGTGAAAACCCATCAGAATGATTGTGTTTATGCTACAGGAAGAATGCAGATTCTGGCAGTCTGATACAACCCGCTGAGGAAATTATTCTGCAAGCCCATTAGGTGCAACTGATAGAGAAAGAGTGAACGATTTGGTACCAGTCAATACCAACGAAGTAGCAGATATATCTGCCAAAGATGGATCTGATGAAGTCTATGGAGGTCATCACGTGTGATGTTTACAGTTGGCATTCAATAATCAGAGAATGAATATCTGGAATTTCAAGGCCAAAAGGTGATGGCTGGCTCCTTTCATCATACTAGAAACCCAAACAATGGAGAAGACCTTGTTATGTCAGAGGTAAGATTTGGGCATCCCAGGGAGAGGGTATGGATTACATTGACAAGTATGTTTATTCAACTAATGAAACGGATATCAATTGATGAGATAACTTTTGCTTCCTGCACATTGACATGCAGTGAAACATTTATTTGGTGTATGCAAGATCTTTTGTCATGATACTTGTTTCAAGTTGTACAGACATGAAGTGTTGTATTTAGTGTACTTTTAACTTGTGATTATTTATGAAAATTGTGTCTGGAGAGAGAATTGGTTCTTTTTCTCATGTCATTTATATATGTATATGTTTTTCCCAAAGAAAAAAAATCAGCAATCCTTTCCATTATTAGAATAAGAGGGCTACAATCAGTCTATCGGACAACCCATAGGTTGTTTGTATATATATGCTCCTATGATCATGGCAATTCCCAGAATCAGCATAACAGATTCTGAATCTCACAATCCTATTGTTAAAATTAAGTAGCTGCAAGAGCCATTCCTCAGGAGGATGGAAAAGACCCGTCACCCTAGTTGAGATCTAGGGCCCCCAGTACACTCCTGGGGTTCTTGGTCTGGGACCAAGTAGTTAAAGCCATGGAAAAAGACCCTAGTGAGGCCCCCTAGTGTATTGCTGTGGTTCTTGGTCAAGGACCAAGCAGTTTGATGATATAAGTCCCTAGATGTGTTCTAGGGCCCCTAGATGTGTTCCAGGGAATCCTTGCTCGTGCTTGGATTGATCCTTGGTAGTGTACCTTGGTGGATAAGACCCTAGTTGTGATCTAGGGCCCCCAGATGTGTTATGGGGTATCTTGGTCTGGGACCAGACAGTTTCTTGGTTAAGTACCAAGCAGAGATGATGTGTGATCTTCTTCTCTCTCAGAATGGTCCATGAGACCTAGGAGCAGTTAAGAAGGACATGATCACATCATTGACCTTCCTCTTATGATGGAATGATAAAAGCTTATAAGTTATATCATGAGACCTTTGTGGACATTTTGGAAGAAGAACCCCCTTTGACTTTGTCTTGTTACTGTTGCTTCCCCTTGTTTGTGCTACGTCCTCCTTATTGTTTATGTGGTTTGGGTCTTTGCTAGCCACCTTGACTTGTTGACTATTCTAAATAATATTTTATGATTAAAATATTAATTATTTAATTTGTTTATTTTAATTAGGGCTATTTTGTAAAACCGTAACCTACCCACCTAAACTATAAATAAGAGACCTCTCCCCTCACTCTCTCATTGATTCTTTTCCCTCCAAAACTTTCTCTTAGTCTGAAATTGTTGCTGCGGCTCCTCCTTGTTTCAGTTTTGGTTAGGGTGCGAGTTTAGTGGTGCGACTCTCTCCTTGTTGCTGGTATAAGATGTGGCCTCCTTGGATCTCTTATACTCTTGTTGGTATTGTGGTGCGGCTCTCTCCCTGGACAATCCTCTTGCTGGTTGAGGGTTCCGGCTCTCTCCTTGGATAATCCTCTTGCTGGTTTAGGGAGTGACACTCTCCTTGGTCAGTTCTCTTGCTAGGTTTTGGCTGCGACCCCCTCCTCTCCGCTCTTCCTTAGCCTGCCCCTGATTTTGGTTGTTGATTGGGGTTTTTACTGGTGCCGCCCTTCTTGCTGCTAGTGTTACTTGGTTGTGTTGTTTGCTGGGGCCACCTGTGTTTTCTGTTTTTCTCCTTGTTGCTGCCACTTGTAGGCTGCCCTACCTTACAGCTTTAGTACCCTAATCTGGGTTGGATAAGGCAGCCATATAACTCCTGTTTATTTTAGTCTTTTGTTGTAGCAGTTTCAGACAAAATTGTTAGCGCTGTTAGTGGCTTCTTTTCAGCCTCTAGATTGGACAATGATGTCTTTGTTTCAGCCGTGTACTTGATGAGCGGTATGCTGGTTGGTTTTATGATATTTTACCTAAAGTTCTTGGCAAAACTGTTCACAAGATCATGATGAGATCTACCCTTGAGGGTTTGATCCATGACCCTTAAAGCTTTTTCTGAGCATACAGAAAAGAGGACAACAACAAGCTAATCAGGTAAATCTGTTCTTTGTTTTTGCGAAGGTAATGTTCAGATCTGTTCTTTGTTTTTGCTAAGGGAATGTTCAGATCCATTGTATTATTTCTGTTATTGGTTTACATTAGAATTTGTGAAATATTGCTGATCCCAAAACTATAGTGGTAAATAAAATTAAAAGATATTTCTGTTTCTAGTTTACCCTTAAAATTCTAACATGGTTTCAGAGCTTAGGGCATGAAAAGAGCTCAATTGTGGCAGACTTTTGAGCCTGCGTAGATCCACACCTAAGGGTTTGTTTTACAGATCAACAATAAGCTTGTTTTATATCAGATCTTGTTTTTAGTATGGCTTAATCTTCAGTCAAAGCAGAAGATAGGCTTGAAGGGGCTTCGAACTTCAATGCCTGTAAGGCTAGGGTTTTTAATATCCTAGAAGAAGGTGACTTGGATGAGTTGGTTACCAGGGTGATGGAAGAACCTACTTCAAATGCAGGAAGAGCAGCCTATAAGAAGAGGCAGACCAAAGCCAAGAGGGTCATTTTTGACTCAGTTAAAGACAACATGATGCCTCTTATTGCTTATCTAAGGACAGCTAAGGAATGCTTTGATGCCATAGCAAATCTATATGAAAAGAAGGCCCCAACTCAGAAGAGGACTTTGAAGAAACAACTACGTACATTAAAGATGGGAAAGGATGAAACTATTTATGCCTTCTTTTCCCAAAATTGCCCAAACAAGAGATCAACTTGCAACAATTGGAGTTGCAGTGGATGATTATGACCTTGTACAAATAGTGGTAGATGGTCTTCCTGAATCATGGGAGACATTTCTCTCATCAGTCAATGGAGGAGAAGTTCAACCCAACTTCGAGAGATTATGACATGATTGCTTGGAAGAAGAGGGTAGACTTAAAAGCAGAAATGAACCCTCAACGGTGAAAGACCACGCTCTTTCAGTCCAAGCCAAGAAATGGAAGAGGTTTCCTCAACACAAAGGCAAAGGTAAGAAACCCCAAGGTAAGCACTCTCACTCTCACTCTCATTTGTCTAAAATAAGATGCTTTAACTGTAAAGGGCTAGGTCATTATGCAAAAGACTGTAGGAACCCTCCTTCACAGCAGAAACAGAAAGGCAGGTTCTATGCTTCAGTTGCAACTGAGGAAGAAGAGCCTCAAAGAAGGAGAACCAGAGCTGCTACTAAAGAACAAGAACAACACAGAGAAAGTTATCTTGTTTCAATTCTCTCCAGTACTGTCACCAAATCGGAAGAAATTTGGTTAGTGGACATGGGGCCTCCAAGCACATGACAGGCTTCAAACAAAATCTTGTGAACTATCGAGATAAGAAGTTCAATATGAAGGTAAAATTGGGTGATGATGGCACCTATGGCATCAAAGGAATTGGTTCAACATCCTTTCAGCGTCAGTCAGGTAATGTATTTCATATTGAAGAAATTCTTTATGTTCCTGGATTAAAGAAAAATCTTATCTTAGTTGCAGTTCTAGAAAGTAAAGGGCACACAATAGCTTTCTCCAAAGGAAAGGTTCTTATGTGGCCCTCAAATGAAAGTATGAGCTTAGCCATGATAATCGGAGCTCAAGAAGGTGGACTTTACAAAGTCACTGGTCAGGTTATTCAAGCATTAGCTCATGAGATGATCAACCCCTGCGAACTATGGCACAAAATGTTTGGACATCTCAACTATAATGCTCTCCCAGGTTTGCAAAAGATGGTAACATGTATGCCATTTTTTTTCTTTTGAGCATGATAGTATTTGTAGAGGCCGTGCTCTTGGTAAAAATACAAAGAAAGCTTACTCTCACAGTAATAGACAAACTAATGGTATCTTAGATCTTATTCATTCTGATCTTTGTGGACCTATGACTGCTCCATCCATGAATGGTTGTCTTTATTATATCATTTTTATTAATGATTGTTCTCGTAAAAGTAGGAATTACTTTCAGAAAACTAGAGATGAATCTTTCAGTAAATTTCAGGATTTTAAGAATTTTGTTGAGAATCAGATAGGTAGACATATCCGTGTTTTCAGAACAAACAATGGAAAAGAGTTTGACTCCCACAAGTATGATGATCTCTGTCGGGCTTTTGGGATTAAGAGGGAGCTGATTGTGCCTTATAATCCCCAACAGAATGGGGTTACAGAAAGAAAGAACATGACAATTTGTGAAGTAACCAGAGTTATGATGTATGATCAAAATCTTCCATCGTCTCTTTGGGCCGAAGCTGCGAGTATTGCAGTCTATATTTAGAACAAGTGTCCTCATAAAGCCCTGGAAGAGAAAACTCCAGAAAAAATTTTCACCCGTAAGAAGCCTACAATTGACCATTTGAGAATTTTTGGTAGTCCTGTCTACATTCATGTACCAAAAGAAAAGAGGACTAAGCTAGAGCCCTCTGGAAAGAAAGGCACTTTTGTGGGGTACAGTGAGACCTCAAAAGCATATCGAATCTATTTACCAGGGCAAAAGTACATAGAGGTCAGTAGATTTGTGACCTTCCATGAGGAAGTCTCTTTTCGTCGTTCCAAAGAACTTCTGTGTGATACAGAGGAGCAGAAAGCTCCATCTCCAGAACCTTCAGATTCACCACTTTCAGATGAGCAGAGGGAGGAGGCCAGAGAGCCTTCAGTGGATCCCATAAGGGATTCTGTTGAGTTTCCCCTAGAGAAACCTCCTGTCAAAAGGAAGCCAACTTGGTGTCGAGATGTTTTAAAGGAAGCAGAGAAGCATGCAACACCTAAAGGTACTTTCAGAGAAAGCAAGAAGCCAGATGAGTACTCAGGTTTGATACCTCAGTTGAATATTGTGATTGACTCAGAACCTTCCACTTTTGATGAGGCTGCTAATCATAAAGTGTGGAAGGATGCCATGATAGAATAGTACGAGTCAATATTGAAGAATGATGTATGGGAAGTGGTCCCAAGACCTCAAGGCTAATCAATAGTAACCTCTAAATGGATTTACAAAATAAAGCATGCAGTAGATGGCAGTGTTGAAAAATTCAAAGCTAGATTTGTGGCTTGTGGCTTCTCTTAGAAAGAAGAAATTGATTATGACGAGGTCTTTGCTCTTGTTGCTAGGTATACCTCTATCAGAATCATCATCTCTCTTGCTTCGGTTTTTAATTGGAAACTTCACCAAATGGATGTTAAGACTGCCTTTCTTAATGGTAAAGTTGAGCAAGAGGTTTATATCGAGCAACCTGAGGGTTTCGTGATCCATGGGAAAGAATCCCATGTTTGCAAACTTAAGAAAGCCTTGTATAGATTGAAACAAGCTCCGAGAGCTTGGTATGGAAGAATTGACAGTTTTCTTTAGAGTCTTGGGTTTTCCAAGAGTATAGCAGATCCTAATCTTTATATAAATATTGTGAAGAATCATCCTGTTATCTTGGTTTTATATGTAGATGATTTGTTCCTTATTGGAGAGGAACATTTGATAGCTCAGACTAAGAGGGAGCTATCAATGAGTTTGAAATGAAGGACTTAGGTCTTATGCATTACTTTCTTGGCTTAGAGGTGTGGCAGAAACCTGGTGAGATCCTTCTCTCACAAAGCAGGTTTGCAGTTGATGTGCTTCGCAGATTTGGGATGCTGGACTGTAAGTCCATGATCACACCTATGATTTCTAACCCAAAGAAGTGACATGATCAAGCTACAGGTTTAGATCTAGAAGACCCTACCATATATCGTCAGATTATTGGGTCCTTGATGTATCTAGTACATACCAGACCAAACATTTGTTACGCAGTGAATGCCCTCAGTCAGTTCATGTGTGAACCAAAACACATTCATATGGTTGCTGTTAAGCATATTCTCAGATATGTCTGATGGACTATCAGATACACTTCCAGTGGAGGTGTAATGCTTCATGGCTATATAGATTCAGATTAGATGGGTAGTACAGTGGGCCGGAAGAGTACTTCTGGATATTGTTTCAGTTTGGGTTCAGCTATGATCTCCTGGTCCAACAGGAAGCATGGTTCCATATCCCAAAGCACTGCAGAGGCAGAATACATTGTTGCAACTTCAAGTGCTACTAGTAGAGAAGCAGTGTGGCTTAGAAAGCTACTCTCAGATTTGTTCAGTGTTGAGTTGGAACCCACAATAATTCATTGTGATAACCAGAGCTGTATAAAGTTCTTCGAGAATCCTGTGTTTCATGACAGATCGAAACACATTGAGATGAGATATCACTATGTTCGGGACATGGTGCAGAAGAACATTCTCAGTATTCAGTATGTTTCGATGGTGGAACAAACTGCAGATATTTTGACCAAGCCCCTTTCGTTAACAAGGTTTGTGTACTTTCGAGACAAGCTTGGTGTTGCTGAGAATGCCTCTCTTGTTGAGAGGGAGTGTTAAAATTAAGCAGCTGCAAGAGCCATTTCCCTGGAGGATGGAAAAGACCCTAGTTGAGATCTAGGGCCCCCAGTACACTCCTGGGGTTCTTGGTCTGGGACCAAGCAGTTTGATGATATAAGTCCCTAGATGTGTTCTAGGGCCCCTGGATGTGTTCTAGGGAATCCTTGCTCGTGCTTGGATTGATCCTTGGTTGTGTACCTTGGTGGATAAGACCCTAGTTGTGATCTAGGGCCCCCAGATGTGTTCTGGGGTATCTTGGTCTGGGACCATGCATTTTCTTGGTTAAGTACCAAGCAGAGATGATGTGTGATCTTCTTCTCTCCCGGGATGGTCCATGAGACCTAGGAGCAGTTACGAAGAAGGACATGATCACATCATTAACCTTCCTCTTATGCTGGGATGATAAAAGCTTATAAGTTATATCATGAGACCTTTGTGGACATTTTGCCATTGAAGAAGAACCCCCTTTGACTTTGTCTTGTTATTGTTGCTTCCCCTTGTTTGTGCCACGTCCTCCTTATTGTTTATGTGGTTTGGGTCTTTGCTAGCCACCTTGACTTGTTGACTATTCTAATTAATATTTTATGATTAAAATATTAATTATTTAATTTGTTTATTTAAATTAGGGCTATTTTGTAAAACCCTAACCTACCCACCTAAACTATAAATAAGAGACCTCTCCCCTCACTCTCTCATTCATTCTTCTCCCTCCAAAACTTTCTCTTAGTCTGAAATTGTTGCTGTGGCTCCTTGTTTCAGTTTTGCTTAGGGTGCGGCGTCCTTGGATCTCTTATCCTCTTGCTGGTTTAGTGTAAGCTACCCACCTAAACTATAAATAAGAGACCTCTCCCCTCACTCTCTCATTCATTCTTCTCCCTCCAAAACTTTCTCTTAGTCTGAAATTGTTGCTGTGGCTCCTTGTTTCAGTTTAGCTTAGGGTGCGGCGTCCTTGGATCTCTTATCCTCTTGCTGGTTTAGTGGTGCGGCTCTCTCCTTGTTGCTGGTATAAGGTGCGGCCTCCTTGGATCTCTTATCCTCTTGCTGGTTTTGTGGTGCGGCTCTCTCCTTGGACAGTCCTCTTGCTGGATTAGGGTTGTGGCTCTCTCCTTGGACAGTCCTCTTGCTGGTTTAGGGTGCGACACTCTCCTTGGACAGTTCTCTTGCTAGGTTTTGGCTGTGGCCCCCTCCTCTCCGCTCTTCCTTAGCCTGCTGCTGATTCTGGTTGCTGATTGGGGTTTTTACTGGTGCCACCCTTCTTGCTGCTAGTGTTACCTGGTTGTGCTGTTTGCTGGGGCCACCTGTGTTTTCTGTTTTTCTCCTTGTTGCTGCCACCTTTAGGCTGCCCTACCTTACAGCTTTAGTACCCTAATCTGGGTTGGATAAGGCAGCCATATAACTGCTGTTTATTTCAGTCTTTTGCTGTAGCAGTTTCGGACAGAATTGTTAGGGCTGTTAGTGGCTTCTTTTCAGCATCTAGATTGGACAGTGATGTCTTTGTTTCAGCCCTGTACTTGATGAGTGGTATGCTGGTTGGTTTTCTGATATTTTATCTAAAGTTCTTCTTGGCAAAACTGTTCACAAGATCATGATGAGATCTACCCCCGAGGGTCTGATCCATGACCCTTAAAGCTTTTTCTTAGCATACAGAAAAGAGAACAACAACAAGCTAATCAGGTAAATCTGTTCTTTGTTTTTGCTAAGGCAATGTTCAGATCTGTTCTTTGTTTTTGCTAAGGTAATGTTCAGATCCATTGTATTATTTCTGTTATTGGTTTACATCAGAATTTGTGAAATATTGCTGATCCAAAAACTACAGTAGTAAATAAAATTAAAAGATATTTGTTTCTAGTTTACACTTAAAATTCTAACACCTATCATAAAACAACAAAACTTTAGCCCATAAGAGCCTTGTACCTTTAGCATCCAGATGCACAATCCAGAATTACTTAATTCAGTCAGCTACGAGATCCAAATGGGAGAATTTCCTCAGCTTCATTGTGTCATTTATATGTATATATTCATTACGTATCTTTGTCTATAGCTTTGTGTGTCAAAATTTCTGCAAGAAGGACATTATTCATCTCAGAACGGTCTTGGTGATATTTGTTCTATTAATTATTTTTCTGAGAATAGGCTCGTATGTTCCTCTGCATGGAAATATATTTACTTTTTAGAAGGAAGCTCTTACTGAGGTTTGCTGGGATACATTTCTAATATATGTTACCAAAGGAAAAATTTGTAACTTTATATTCTTGAGGTGAAAACAAAGTTTCATTTTGCAAGCGCATAAAAGAAAAGGAGAATAAAAAAAATAAAATATAACTGCTGTCCAAAAAACAATCCTTATATTCTGTCTTATCATCTCTAACCTATCTCTCGTTAAGTTTATACAAACTAAAAACAAATCATGGCTCAAAGCCTTGCAACATTTTCAAAATAAATCATCCTTGAAACTTACCTCAAGGGAAAAAAACTTTACTTGTCATCATCTGTTCTCTAAATTGTTATGAAAACAGTGATAAATAGAGGCAGTCTTCATCAAGAATTTGGAGGGTCATGAACCCTAGTTTCAGCCCCTTCTACCTGAATTATCCCTATATGGCTTGAGATTGCTTCCTTTGATAAAAAGGAGCTTCAGAATTGAATTGATGATAAACATGCTTGAAGCTTATTACCTCAAGGAGATGAGTTGCATTGAGAATCGGATCCCGAAGAAGCTTGAGTGTAAGGTTCTGAAGTGCATAAATTCCTTGAACCCATTCGACAATCAACGTAGACTCACCCAAGACTTGAAGACTTTTTAAATTTTTGTCCATAGACAACTTGAACAAGTTAGCATGCATTTTGGCCCAATTATTTCTTCCTCGAACCAATGATAGCTTGAAAGAAAAACTGGTTCCACTAGGTAAGAACAAAAAACTTCCAATACCACATGGACCTGTATTTTCTTGATTGGCACTGTTACCTACCAAACTTGCTCTTAAAGTTAAAAAGCCCTGAAACACAAGTGCAATCCTAGGGAGAACTTAGGAGGGCTGCCCAATGTCACCTTAGCAACACCTCTCTCTTTAGGCTGACTCTCCTTCGGCACAAGGGGGGTTACCCTAGAAAATGATGTAACATATTCTTTTAAATGAGTGGGTGAAAGAGTAGACCAATGCCAACCTAGTTAGGGCATGGAATCAAGATCCAAATTCGAGAGGGTTAGAAAATATGAAAAGCAAAAGTGTGATTATGGTGTTACAAACATGTTATAATCAACCCTATGGACTGATTTCAGTATGCAAAAATTTAATTGAGGGCCCTTCCAAAGGTGCACCTCCTTATACAATAGAAAAACAATAGCAAGGATGCATTTATCATAAATAATAGAAACAACAACCTTTTAGAAGAGCAGAAATGATAGCAATGTTTCCCCTCATATAGCATGAGGATTGTCCTAGTTTGAAGACCCTACCCAAGTAGGTTGCGTTTGGATGATTTTGGTTTTGGAGCCAATGTGTTGGTGCTTTGATGCATATGATTTTATGGATTATCACGTTGGTGGCATCATCGTTCCATATGTTGGAGGCTAGCATGTTTGGTCTTGATGGAGTGCTAGCCTTACGAGGGTCTTGCATTCTTGTATACTCATTTGTTGACCCCTAGTGCATGCACTGAGAGGGAAATCCATCAACTAAGGGTTTTCTGCAAATATTATGACTCATTATGTGATTTGGTTATTCATTGAGGTGGTGCATTGGTTTGCTTGGTATGTTGGCATTCATATTGGTATTTGTGCACTATTGGAGAGGAACACTCATCAACTTAGGGGTTCCTAAGGTTTTGGCTTGATATTAGTTGAGTTGTGCACCTTGAGATGGTTTACTTGGATGGATGAGATGTTTTATTGAGGAGCACCCCACTCTATGGTACGCACATCTAGATTGCTTGTCTTGGGATCCTTGATGGTTTGTTGGAAAGATAAGATGCTTTCTTGGGGTGCACTCCACATGTGCACACTTCTTTAGAGTGCCTCCCTTCTTTGTGGCTAGATTTGGTCAAACCACATGCCTTGGCACATGTATCCAAAGCACTCTAGCTTCTGTTGTTATTTTGAGCATGCTTTGAGGGTTTTGAGGAGTCTTAGTGGCTTTGCACATGGACCCATTCTCTTGGCACACTTGATGAGAAGTGGATTTGGTCATAATGCATAGGTTGAGGTTTCATGCACATTCTTTGAGGGCACCCTTGTTTTAAGGGGGTTTTAACAACCATTGTCCACTTTGCATATGCCTATGTAGATCCACTTTATTTGGGATTGGTTAGCATGATTTAATGAGTGCTCACATCTTCTTGGCACACATATGGAGGTTGCCCTATGCCTAATGAGTTGTTATAACAACTAATGGATCATTGCTTGCACACTTATCTATGAGATCCACTTTTGGAGGAGTTTGATAGCTTTATTGGAGGGGCATCCTAGTTCATGGGCATACATATTTTGACAGGGTGCCCAAATTGTTGCTAGATCAATGCCAAAAAATGTAGGATGGCTGTGGGATTTCATAATTGTGGTCATAATGCCCAAAAGGGTTGGATCCAATGGTGGAAAGTGAGGAGTTTTTCACCGTTGGGCAAGATTCAATTCCTGTGAGGTCACCTTGAGGTAGTGGTCGAACGTGTGGTTACACCCAGAGATATTATATTAAATAATATAGTGACCCATGCACACATAAGTGGATCAAATCCCACTCCCATGTCCTTCAAATTTTAACCCCTGGATGGGGTGTCAGATTAACCCTTATGTTTGATTGCCACTTGCCTAATTGCACAACCACCCAACGTTCTTCACATTTCTCAAGGTGGATGGCCGACGCGGTTAATTCCCCTCTGGCAGTTTATCTCATGCGAGCTTGCTTTTCTCTAGGTACGATGTGAGTTGGGCTCTTAATGTTGGTTATTGTCTCCATGGATGATTTCATTGCAACAATTATGGTGAACTTCAATGCACAGAGTACTGGGTTGGGCGCCTCGTATTTCCATGATGGCATGTTTTGGTACTATAATTACCTCCTCTTTGGCAGTTGGGAGCCTCATTTCTATTCTGTTCGTGGGTTTCTAATTTCAAAGGGCTCACAAATTCACTGGTTTTGTACTTGGCTTCACTCTCATCTGTTTTCCATGCTGCGCGAAAGGGCCAGACCCTGTCGTGGTAGTGGCTCCTCTTGAGGTGCTAGTAGTCGGCGATGAAATTTGTCTCCCCCCTCCAGTGGCTCTGGTACTGCTACCATGAGTGCGTCTCAATTTGAGGATGAGTCTATCACTATTGGTCTCCAAAGTGAGGGTGAACAATGGGGATTTGCTATTGTTGAAGAGGAACGACCTCCATCTGCCGAGGAAGTCTAGGGTCTTCCAGTGGAGGAGAATGACCAGGATGCAACGACTAATTCGAGTGTGGAAAGGATGAACATGACTGGTGGCCTCCTAGAGCGTGAAGAGACTCCCCACCTGCAGAACAACGAGACCGGGCCCGTTCCTTTCTCAGAGAGCACTTATAGATGATCTTTGAGCTTCGAGGAGAAATGGTCAAGCAAAGATACTGCTAGGAGCTCATTGAGAACAAAATTGGGATGCTTTATGATTTTCTCACCAATCTGCATCACAACCGTCAGGCTTAAGCTCAATCGACTCAAGTCCAGGGTCTGCCAGTGGAGGAGAATGACCAGGGTGCAACGACTAATTCGAGTGCATAAAGGATGAAAATGACTGGTGGTCTCCCAAAGCGTGAAGAGACTCCCCACCTGCAAAACAACAAGATCGGGCCCGTTCCTTTCTCGGAGGAGCACTTGCAACTGATCTTCGAGCTTCAGGGAGAAATGGCCGAGCAAAGATACCGCCAGGAGCTCATGGAGAACAAAATTGGGATGCTTTATGATTTTCTCACCAATCCGCATCGCAACCATCAAGCTTAAGCTCAATCGGCTCAACAAGCCATTGTCCCCGAATGGCCAGCTCATCCCTAGCATCAAGACAAGGAAAGTTCGTCCACCAATTGACCTTCTTTTAGTTATGCTCTATGTTTTTTTTGTCTCTTTCAACTAGCCAATCTCTCATTACAACCTTATATCTATGTTGGTTATCTACTCTTAGTTTTGGACAATCATTTTAGCTTATGAGGCAAACTCTTTAAAAAACAATTAATTTCTGGTGCTAGGGTTGGTTTCCTGTGTTGGTAGCCCTGGCATCAAGACCTTGCATGTATATTTTTGATATCAACTAATAGAAGGTAACACAATAACTAACTTACAAAAAAAAATAATTGTGGTCATAATAGAAATTCCAACAAATATTGAGGGAGTTATGGTGGTTGCAAATTTGTAGTCGACCTTAAAACCCTCATTGCATTTTGATTTTTTTTTTTTGAGAAATGCCACACCTTTATTTCTTGAGTGTTTTGGTTATTTGGGAAGATCAATATTAATGGATGCACATGGTGGAGAACGCCTTGCACATAGGGCTAAGCCTTAGAGATCCCTCTTATGTAATCTTTTAGTATTTTTCTAGTATTTTCCTTGGAGATGAAAGTGGATTTAGAAACCACTAATTAATATTTTATTGTAAGGGAGATTGAACTCAAATCAATATAAATTTTTGCATTCTCCATTGTTAGTCATGGTTAGATTTGGTGAGATTTGTTAAAATAATGTAACTGCAAAGTGTATTCTTATTATTATTTGATATATTATTCATTGGATCAATCCCCATTGTGGATTGATCATGTCGGCTATTGTAAAAGGACCAAATCCCCTTTTGCGGATTGGTCATAATGTAATTGTAAAAGGCAAAAGAAGAAGTCGGCCCCAGAATATATCAAGAGGCCTTGAAATATAATAAAGGTGGTTATAACCACCCAATTGGAGAAGTCGGCCCTGCCAGTGAAGAGACACTTCACACGTGCCAGTCTTGTAGAAATAAGGAGGCCACCGCCTCACTTAGACACACAACTCACTTGCTCATTTTGAGAGACAAGTTTCGGAATTGCAGTTAGAGAAGGAGAGAGAGTGGCACATCTTTGGGAGAGGATCTTCTGTATTAGTTTGAGTTATCTCTTGGCATTGTATTGACTATCTATAATAAGGAAGTTTTGTTGGGTTTTCTTCCCTAGAGGGTTTCCTAGGATAAATGCTGTGTCTCTTGTGATTGTGTATTTCTCAGTGATCTTGTGTTATGCTATTGTTATCTATTGAAATGCAAAGAACTATAATAATGGCTTAAACATTAACATGGAATCAGTGCCAAGGTGAAGAGAGCATCTTTCACAAGAGAAAAGTGAAAAACGTCACTGTTGCCATACATGAAAATTAGGGCTTTTTGTTGGAAAGGTATTTCATCCCTAAAACCACCTAGAAAAGTGCGCCCTCCCCCAAGGATCATTTTGGCACCTTCAGCGCACCTTTTCAGTGGCTAGATCTCCCTAAAAGTGAAACCCTAGTTTCACAAAGTACCAAAAGTACCAGACGTACCAGAAAACCAGAAGCACCAGTCCAGAAATCCGTAGATCAAGTTTGAGGGGGGTAAAAGTTGGATTTTTGAAATTTTGACTACACCAACATACTCGCCTTAGCTCAGCGCATCTATCCCCTGAATCAGAATTTCAAAATTTGAAGTTTGAAAAATTAGGGTTTCCTCATAAAACCCTAAGTTGCAGTTGCAGTTTCATAACTAGTTGCAGTTGCAGCATCAGTTGCAGTTGCAGTTGCAGCCGTAGAACCAGTTGCAATCACCCTTGAAGTTTTCTTAAGAGTTGGTAATGATTACCACTGCTACCAGATGGAGCCACTACCTGCAAATGCTATCAGAGGTATGTACTCACATATGTTTAATGGTTAA
>ML786150.1:34553-46489 GCA_009831015.1 Picea engelmannii | reverse complement strand
AATTGCAGTTAGAGAAGAAGGAGAGAGAGTGGCACATCTTTGGGAGAGGATCTTCTGTATTAGCTTGAGTTATCTCTTGGCATTGTATTGACTATCTATAATAAGGAAGTTTTGTTGGGTTTTCTTCCCCTAGAGGGTTTCCCAGGATAAATGCTATGTCTTTTGTGATAGTGTATTTCTCAGTGATCTTGTGTTATGCTATTGTTATCTATTGAAATGCAAAGAACTATAATAATGGCTTAAACATTAACAAGATTCTTGTATGAGCTTAGTTGAATATCTTGTGAAGGCAATATGAATGCAATGGTTCTTTCTTGTTGAATTTGAAGCTTATGTTTTCATTTTGAATTGTTCAAAGTTGATGTTGAAAATTGCTTGCAAAAAATCTGCTTCAAAGGCTATTGGTGAAGGGTAACCATACTCCAATAGAAGGATTCAGGTGTGGGCTTTTCCCTCTTACTTTTTTTTGCTGTTTTATTTCTGAATATGTCAATCTTGCATTTATCATCTTAATAAGAGTTGTTGCAGAATTTATACTTCATTATAAGACACACCTTCATAGCAAGGTTTAAGAGGTGCACCTTTAGAAGGGCCCTCCAAGGAAATTTCTGCTTTAATTAACAACAAATTAAGGCTCTCTATAGCATGCTATTGAAGCTCAATTTTTTCCTAATCATTAATAGAAAACAACCCTCTAAGATTGATCTTTTGACTCCATTTGCCCTAGATTGGATAAGCACTAGTCTTTATCTACCCATCCACTTATTCTCTAAAGTTTATCATACATTTTCCTAGGGAAACCCCCTTGTGTCGAAGGAGGGTCGGCCTAAAGTGAGAGAGGGCATTGTTGTGGTGACAATGGACAACCCCACTTAGTTCCTCTAAAGTTGCACTCGTGTTTTAGGGCTTTACCACTTGAAGTGCAAGTTTGGGAGGTAACATTTTGGCACCGTTGTTAGAGATAAAGTCCATTTTCTGGAGATTTGAAGACACTATGCTTCCAGACAATTGATGAGGGTTTTCTTTGAAGATCTCTTGCTCATCTAGTGACTCCAGAAAATAACAAAGCCCCGTTCCTTTAATATTTTTGTTGCTTGTAGAGGTGAGAATGTCCAATATATTTTAAGGATATTTGAACACTCACCTAGTAACTCCACTCCATAGATATGAAATTAATGTTTGTTGGTTATGTATTTTTCAAATTTCATATAAGTTTGAAGATTTGAAGTAAAGAAGTATGGCACCATCCCAAGGAGTGTTGTGGGACAAATTACTTAGCTCCTCGGATTTTTCATGCATTCTTGGATTTCCACATAAGCTCCATTGTCAAATTTGGGTGGAGCATATGCTCCAAAGTTTTTGTTGATGTTTGGACAACATCGGGAAAAATCTCCTAGATTAATAATTAATAATATAATTATTGATTATTAAATAATATATATAATAAGTAAATGATAATAATAAATAGTTATTGATTATCCAAGGGACGCATCCTTTCATGGATGGTCACCATATGTTCTCTATATATGAAACACTCGTCATTGTACTAATATATCAAATATACAATATTATCTCGTATAGAAAAATCAACATGGTATCAGAGCGGGACTGGGCTTCACTCCCTCACAGGAGGGCCAAGGGAAATGGTTCTTTCTTAAACAAGCTACTTAGAGTTCTCCATATGGTAGGGATACGAGAACTGGATCCCACCACCTCAACTGAATGGATTATGTCCACGTTCAACTCAACTTCAACCAATGCCCTCTGACAAGACACTCAATATTAAGAGGAGCCGAAACATTGGTGCTCAAAGACCTTGAGCTTCTCGCAGGCAACCCACATCCTTATGCTTGCGCGAAGGTTTGTGGTTACATCAATTTGGTAGTCTTCTCTAAATTTTGTGACAAAGTAATTGAACAGAACCTCGTCAAAGTCTCTGCCACCTAAAGATCTGTCAAATACATGAGAGAGGATATTAAGCTGACCTTTCAAGAAGGTCGCATCATAGACTTGCGTATCACTATGGCCGACATCGACGAATACAATGTGAATTGGATAGGTATCTGACAAATCCATCTTGTAAATGCCATATGCTAAGGCAATGGTGGTGGACTTGTGTAGAAGACAGAGAAGTTTTAGATTGGCTATGCAATTCCGTGAAGTAGGACGGTATTTTGATCACACAGTTGGAAACTGGAGATGTTTCCAAATTCTTCATGGCTATTACCTTTAAATGGGATAGAAGCATACCTAGGATTTCTGTCAGGGTGAATACTCTATTCTCTTCTAAATATTGGACGTGGATGAGAATATCGTCCCCCGACGCCTTTGAGGCCTGAAAGGGTTACAACTGGAGATCGTGTTGGACCTCTGGATCACGGAACTTCCTTCCAATTAAACACTTGATCTGTGTAATGGTGGTTTTCAGATTCAATGTTGTAGCGATGGGATTGTTCTTTGTTGCTGGAGTTGCTTCTTCTCCTCCTAGCAGACCCTATAAAGGGGGCAGAGCGGCCCATTGTGTCTCTGAGAACTGAGAAGCGGGCGAGGGTTATCGCCATTGAGTGGAGGTCAAGAGATCGATTCTCATGGTGCAAAGAGGAACTATTAGACTTCAGTACATTTCTACTGATGACCAAACTGTAGACATCTTGACCAAGCCATTGTCCAGAGCAAAGTTTGTGTACTTCCGGGACAAGCTTGGTGTGGCAGAGGTCTCCCTTGTTGAGAGGGAGTGTTGATGTTTGAGGCAACATCAAGAGACATTCTCCCGAGAGGGTCCTATGTAGACTAGTAGGGGGGAATGTAGACTTCATCTTGACGTGTCTCAGATGGCCAGATGAAGGAACCAAGACATTGGTTTCACGAGGAAACCTTGATATGTCTTGGGGGACATTGGTTCCATGAGGGAATCTCGATGTGTCCTAGAGATGTTTGAGGCAACAACGTGAGACATTCTCCCCGGAGGGTCATGTGTGGACTAGTAGGGGGGAATGTAGACTTCATATTGACGTGCCTCAGATGATCAGATGAAATAACCAAGACATTGGTTTCACGAGGAAACCTCGATATGTCTTGTGAGACATTGGTTCCATGAGGGATCTCGATATGTCTTAGACATGTGTTTCACGAGGGAACCACAAGATGTCTATTATGGACATAGTTCATGAGTGAAGCCTGAGATTGGACACTTCAGGATATTTGGGTGTCCAGTATACGTTCATGTACCCAAGGAGAAAAGGACCAAGCTAGACCCTTCAGGCATAAAGGGTACATTTGTGGGGTACAATGAGTCTTCGAAGGCACACCAGATCTACATCCCTGGTTAGAGACAGATTGAGGTGAGCAAAGATGTTATCTTTGAGGAGGAGGTAGCCTTTAGGAGATCTAGAGGATCTCACATGGATATTGATAGTGAGAGACATGAAGAGATGGTTCCTTCTCCCCCTCACCCTCCAACAGTTCAGAGGCAGACAATTGAGCCTATTGATTCAATTGATCCCGTTGATCTTGTAGCTCTAATTGATGTTCCCAGAGATATTGCAGTAGGTCGGAAGAGACCTGCATAGGATTGTCAAACTCTGTAGGAAGCAGAGGTACATGCAACTCCTCATGGTACCTTCCGAGAGAGAAAGAGACCTCAGAGATATTCGTGCTATGCCACAACTATGAGCCACATCATTGATTCTGAGCCTTCCTGTTATGATGAGGCATTATGTCATGATGGAGGAGTATCAGTCCATCATGAAGAATGATGTGTGCGATATTGTTCTGAGACCTAAGGGGAAGTCTGTAGTGACTTCCAAGTGGATCTATAAGATAAAACACACAGCTGACGAGAGCATCGAGAAGCACAAAGCGAGATTTGTTGCTAGAGGATTCTCTCAAGTGGAGGGAATAGATTATGAGGAGACATTTTCTCTTGTTGCTCGATACACTTCTATCGGGATGATTATTGCCCCTACAACATCCATGGGTTGGAAAGTACATCATATGGATGTGAAGACAACCTTTCTCAATGGAGAGATCGAGGAAGAAGTATACATTGAGCAACCAAATGGTTTCATGATACATGAGAAGGAGTCTCATGTGTGCAGGTTGAAGAAGGCCATGTGCGGACTCAAGCATACACCTCGAGCTTGGTATGCGAGGATTGATGGACACCTGATGAGTTTGGGCTTCAACAAAAGTGTTGTTGATCCCAACCTGTACTACAAGACGATTAATGACGAGTCCCTGATTTTGGTCCTCTACGTTGATGATTTATTCCTCACTAGTACAGAGAGCCTTATTGTTGAATGCAAGTATGCGTTGGCCTCTGAGTTTGAGATGAAGGACCTTGATGTGATGCACTACTTCTTGGGACTAGAGGTGTGGCAGAGAACTGATGAGATCTTCCTAAGTCATGGGAAGTACACAATTGAGATATTGAAAAAGTTTGCGATGCTGAACTGTAAACCCATGGCTACACTAATGGTGACGAATCTGAAGAAACTAAGTGTCTCTTCTTTTGATTCCAACGAGATTGATCCGAACTTGTACATACAACTGATTGGATCATTGATGTATCTGGTTAACACCGGACCAGATATTTGCTATGCAGTGAGTGCACTTAGCCAGTTTATGAGTCAGCCAAGACAGACACATTGGATTGCTGCAAAGCATGTGTTGAGATACCTGCGAGGCACAATTGGACATGGTTTGAGATATACTTCCAGTATTGACATGAGATTGCAGGGATATATTGACTTTGATTGGGCAGGGAGCGCAGTGGATAGGAAGAGCACCTCCAGGTGTTGCTTCACTTTGGGATCTGCCATGGTTTCCTAGTGTAGCAGGAAATAGACTTATGTGGCTTTGAGCACCACAGAAACATAGTGTATTGCATTGAGTGTGGCTGTCCGCAAAGTAGTGTGGCTTCGCAAGCTCCTTGCAGATTTATTTGGACATGTGTTGGATTCCACCATTATTCATTGTGATAACCAGAGCTATGTGAAGATCTTAGAGAATCCAGTGTTTCATGATAAATCAAAACACATTGAGATCAAGTGCCATTACATCCGAAACATAGTGCAAAAGAAGGGAGTACTAGTGTAGTACCTTCCTACAGATGAGAAGGTTGCTGATGTTCTTACCAAACCAAGATGAAGTTCGAGTACTTCCGTGACAGACTTAGCGTGGCAGAGAATGCCTCCCTTGCTGAGAGGGAGTGTTGATGTTTACAGCTTCCTGAGACATTCTCTAGATCGTACTCTTTTGTGACTGAGTTGAGTTGATCTGTGAGGACACTTATCCGAGAAGGGATAAGTGGGACACCTATCTGAGAAGGGATAAGTGGGTTTGGGCTTATATCCCAACGTCCCTTGTGGAGAGCACATGAGGACATGTCAAGGAAGTTGACCTTGACGTCACACACTATGGGGAGTTGACCCTAAAGTTTCTTGAGGGAGTAGCCTCTAGAAGTCCACATGGGAGTGCCATGTGTGATAGACATCTCCAGATCATACTCCTCTATGACTGAGTTGAGTTGATCTGTGAGGACACTTATCCGAGAAAGGACAAGTGGGTTTGGGCTTATAGCACAACGTCCCTTGTGGAGAGCACATGAGGACACGTCTCTTGTGGAGAGCACACGAGGACATGTCAAGGGAGTTGACCTTGACGTCACAAACTATGGGGAGTTGACTAGAGGGAGTATCCTCTAGAATTCCACATGGGAGTGCCATGTGTGACAAACCTTTTTCTACTACGGTGGTTGTGTATCACTGGTGTAGACTATATGTCTCTGGACAGTAGTTGTGTACTACTACAATGGTTGTGTACCACTGGCAGTGACTGTGTCACTAGACAATAGCTGTGTGCTACTATCAATGATGTGTACCACTGGTAGTGACTGTGTCACTAGATAGTAGCTGTGTGCTACTAGCAGTGGTTGGGTACCACTGGACAATAGTTGTGTACTACTATGGAAAGATACTTCCCTAGCTAAGAGGGAGTGTTGATGTTTCAACATCGGGCGGACCTTCTCCTAGATTGGGCTGCAGACCAAGGGAGATAGGATACATTTATCAAAAAGGTGTACTTGTGGTAAATGGGCCCAGGCGTAGTCCTTCCTTGATCATAACAAGGAATAATATGGACTCAAGGTGCTTAAGGTGCTTTCCACGTGTTAGTTAGCATCGAGCTGACATTCACTCACAAGTGTGTACTTGTGGTGAACGATCTTGGTGTGGTCTTTGTCCTAGTTATGATGATTTGATAAAGAATGATAAAGACTCAAGATGCTAGATGCTATCACATGCGGACCTAGAGTGAGCCTGATCTCAGAGAGAGTCAATTGGCTCAGAGGGAGAGCCACAAAATGAGTTTTCCCTCGGTTAAGGTGGGAGAGACATCTCCCAAGATTGACAAACAAGTGTCACGAGTCTAGGGTGAAGTTTGTATACTTCATAGACAAGCTTGACATTATGCAGAATGTCTCCCTCGTTGAGAAGGAGTGTTGATGTTTGGACAACATCGTGAAAACTCTCTTAGATTAATAATTAATAATATAATTATTGATTATTAAATAATATATATAATAAGTAAATGATAATAATAAACAGTTATATCTAAGGGACACATCCTTTCATGGATGGTCACCATATGTTCTCTATATATGGAACACTCATCATTGTACTAATATATCGAATATACAATATTATCTCATATAGAAAAATCAACAGTTTTGTGGACACTCTCATCTAGCTTCACAATTTGTTGCGTCCTTCATTGAGTTCATTGTAGATTTCAATATTGTTCATGAAGATATTATGATGAAAATGTTTGCACTTTCCATGAAAGGGAGAAGTGCATGGAATGGTATTGAATTTCCCCTGAAAGGAGATATCATTATTTCCATATTTTGTCAAAGAATTTCAGAAATTTTGGGTTGAGGTTACGATGATGAAAATCATGATGTACATGGTGCACTTGTTTTTGTTGAAATTTATTCTAAATCTAATGAGCGACTTGAAGATTTGATGCATGCATGGAAGAGTGATCCTTCAAGGGTTCTCTTGGTTGAAATTGAAGATAAAAGGGATGCAATAGGGTTTTTTATTGAATATCTCAAAGAAAAGCTTGGTATGCTAGATCATGGGGAGCTTGGTAATGAATTGCATGAAAATAACCAGTGTTCTTCTTCATCCCATGAGCCACTTTTGCATGATATTTCAGATCTAGATGAAGATAAATATGATGAGGTTATCGAAGATCTTATTGTAGATCCACATGAAGAAGATATTGGTGATGAAGAGACTGAAGCATCCATTTCATCCTCTCTTGAAAAGAAGGGTTTGGTAAGCCATTTTCCCTGTAATTTTTTTGAATTTAATGATGCAATTTTTGATGATTCGGAGAGGGCAGATTTTGAAAAAAGGTCCTTGGGAGATGATGATTTTTCAGATGTGCTTATTCCCTCATGTGAGAAAGAAGATGGCAACCAAAAGCATGAAAATATTGACTCTTTTTCAGATTGATAGGCCTAGATGGGATATATACAGCTGGTATTTTCATAGAGATTTTATTTATGATACCAATGATGAGGGTTCTAGGGCTAAAATTGCATATTTTGTATTTTTTGGACAACCAAACATTTGAAGGTATGTGTAGAAAATTCTATGATTAATGTAAACATCCATATTTTATCATTGATGGGGCAAATATTTTGCAGCATAGGGGGCATGTTTTTAGAAATTTCCTAGCCACCATTGACTTAAGCTCTTGTCAACTTTATGTGTAAAAAATCAACAGGAAAATGTGTTTTGGGGCTGATCATTTTTTGGGACAGCAGAGTTTTCTGTTTGAGGTGTATTGCAGAAGTTTCCATTCGTCAAAGAGAGGGCAGCAAGCTCTAAATTATGAGATGTTTTTATTTATTTTTTATTTTTTCAGATTTGAATGTCTTGTACTTCATCTATAATTTGTTATAGAGTAGCAAAGAAGGTTGTTGTTGATTTTTGTTGGTGCTGCCTAAACCTATAATGCTCGAGTGTATGATGGATATTTTTCATGGCGGCCAAGAAGGGCAATGTTGGAGCATATAGATAAGCCTTTTGAGAGGCACATTGTGGATCATGGAGATGTTTTATAGATTGATGATGCGCTGCGATATTCACATAACAAATTTTATATCGCCCCATCCACCAATGGATAGAGCAAGCATGTAGTGGTACATGTTTTCCTTGTGATGATTTTTATGTTTGTTTCCATTTGCATCGTTCCACTTCATATTTCAACCAAGTTATGAGAAAGATTTTAGCTCGTGTTTTCAATGTATTGGATATAGCCTTGTTTTGGTTTATTGCCAAACACAAGGGAAGACTTCATGATGTAGATGGAATGCTGGCATGATTGCATGATTTCACCTAGCATTTGCTCCTTCCCATGCTAAAGTAGGGTAGGGAGAATAAGTTTGATTTGTGAGCGTTAGGTTTTCATTTTATGTTTATTTTGGCATTTTGGCTTGTGCTTTCTTCGTAAATCAATTTTTGGACACGAACATTGTGAATTGTGTGATGTGGGGCTATGAGATGAGAGTATGTACATATCCCACCACATGTTTTCTCTCCTTATTGTAACATGATATAGCAGGTATGCCAGAGATTTGAGGTTCTCATACACTCTCAAGTAGAGTGTATTTCCCCATATGGAGCCAGGTGTTTCCCCTTGTATAGCATGAGGATTGTCCCAGTTTGAAGATCTTGCTTGAACATGTTGAATTTACAGAATTTTTGTTTTGGAGCCAATGTGTTGGTGCTTTGATGCAAATGTATTTATGAATTATCACCTTGGTGACATCATCATTCCATATGTTGGAGGCTTGCATGTTTGATCTTGATGGAGAGCTAGCTTTGATGAGGGTCTTGCATTATTGTTTATTCATTTGTTGATCCCTAGTGATTTGGTTGCTCATTGAGGTGGTGCATTGGTTTTCCTGGCATGTTGGCATTCATATTGGTCTTTGTGTAGTATGGAGATGAACATTCATCATCTTAGGGGTTCCTAAGGTTTTGACACGATATTAGTTGAGTTGTGCACCTTGAGATGGTTTATTTGGATGGATGAGATGTTTTCTTGAGGAATGCCCCACTCTATCGTACACCCATCTAGATTACTTGTCTTGGGATCCTTGATGATTTGTTGGAAAAATGAGATACTTTCTTGAGGAGCACTCCACACATGCATACTTCTCTAGAGTGCCTCCCTTTTTTGTGGCTTTTGGTGGCTAGATTTGGTCAAACCCACATGCCTTGGTAGATGTATTCAGAGCGCTCTAGCTTCCATTGTTATTTTGAGCATGCTTTCAAGGTTTTGAGGAGTCTTAGTGGCTTTCCACATGGATCCATGCTCCTGGCACACTTGATGAGGAGTGGATTTGGTCATAATGCATATGTTGAGGTTTTGTGCACATTCTTTGAGGGCACCCTTGTTTTAAGGGGGTTGTTTTAACAACCATTGCCCACTTTGCACATATGTCTATGTAGATCAACTTTATTTGGGATTGGTTAGCATGATTTGAGGAGTGTACCACATCTTATTTGCAGAGATATTGAGGTCAGTCTATGCTCAAGGAGTTGTTATAATAACTTATGGACTATTGCATGAACACTTATACATGAAATCCACTTTTGGAGGAGTTTGATAGCTTTATTGGAGGGTTGTCCTAGTTCACGAGTGAATATCTTTTCATAGAGTGCCTAGATTGTTGCCAGATCAATGCTGGTAGATGTAGAGTGGCCGTGATATTTGATAATTGTGGTCATAATAGAAATTTCGACAAATATTTACTGAGTTATGGTGGTTGCAAATTTGTTTCCTTAAAACCCTCATTGCGTTTTGACCAACTTTTTGAGGAATACCCCACCTTTTTTTCTTGAGCATTTTGGTTATTTGGGAAGAGTAATATTAATGGATGCACATGGTGGAGAATGCCTTGCACATAGGGCTAAGCTTTGTGTGTTTTAAGGTACCTTGCATGGAGTGTTTTCCATGGAGGAGACATTTGGCATATCATTCATGTGGCTTCACTATTTTATTGTTTGTGAGGGCATTCTGCCTTAGAGAGACCTCTTATGTAATATTTTAGTATTTTTCTAGTATTTTCCTTAGAGAAGAAAGTGGATCTAGAAACCACTAATTAGTATTTTATTTTAAGGGAAATTGATCTCAAATTTATATAAGGATTTGTTCTCTCCATTGCTAGGCATGGTTGGATTTAGGGAGACTCCACTGTGAGCTTAGTTGAATATCTTGTGAAGGAAATACAAATGCAAGGGTTCTTTCTTGTTGAATGTGAGGCTTATGGTTTCATCTCCAATTGTGAAATTTGATGCTGAAACTTGTTTGCCAAAAATCTACTTCAAGGGCTATATGTGAAGGTAACTATACTCCAATAGAAGGATTTAGGTGTGGGCTTTCCCCTCTTACTCTCCTTTGCTATTTGATTTCTGAATGTGTCAATTTGGAATCTATCATCTTTGTAAGAGCTATTGTAGAACTTATTCTTCATTATAAGACACATCCTCATAACAAGGTTTAAGAGGTGCACCTTTGGAAGGGCCCTCCAAGGAAATTTCTACATTAATTAACAACAAATTAGGGCTCATTGTAACATGCTATTGCAGCTCAGTTTCGTTCTAATCATTAATAGACATTTTTACCCATCCATTTATCATCTAAAGCTTATCATACATTTTCTTGTGGAAACCACCCTTGCATTGGAGGAGAGCCGACCTGAAGTGAGAAGGGGCATTGTTGTGGTGACAATGGACAACCCCTCTTAGTTCCTCTAAAGTTGCACTTGTGTTTTATGGCTTTACCATTTGAAGTGCAAGTTTGGGAGGTAACAAACAACATGAATTTATACTACCCGATGATAAATTACAAAGAACAAGGAGGGTTTCACCTCAACCTTGGCCCTTTGTGAGATAAACAACCCTTCAACAAAAGCTTCTTACAACAAAGTTACAAGCATGGTTTCATCAACCAAATTTAGCCATAAAATGAAGAGAAAGTGAACCTCACATTAGAAAATGACCTTGATTTTCCATGCTTTAGGTAGATCTTCAACTAAGGCCATGGGATTTCTCCTTAATTCTTTAACACATTTTTACCATGGGAGTGCTCCTCCTTTTATAGCCTTCTCATTCAACTAAAACTTCAATGAAATATCATTAGTATCTTTTAGATCTTAGAAATAATATTATTTAATTACATGGATGAGGGTAGAATCCTCTATAGGAT
The DNA here is from genome assembly GCA_009831015.1 of Picea engelmannii. Classification (NCBI taxonomy): domain Eukaryota; kingdom Viridiplantae; phylum Streptophyta; class Pinopsida; order Pinales; family Pinaceae; genus Picea; species Picea engelmannii. The sequence continues at coordinate 35,203 of ML786150.1, read as the reverse complement.
TTTTTGAAGACCTCTATAAGGCTGGGCTCTCTTGAACCAAGATAAAATATATCAAAAACATGTGTGAATTAGTCCCCACTATCACATGTACTCCTCTTATTGAAGGCACTCCCTTAACAGATGGTGGTTTGACCTTTTTTCAAGGTCCTGTGTGGCACTTGTCACTGTCTCCTTTGTAGCATTCTTCAAGTGAGCTTCTTCTAGTATGTTCTTTTGTTAAAATAGCTACACCAACCCAAATATAGTGGAGTGCTCTTATTTATCTGCACACACAAACCTTGCACATGCCATAAAACCATCCAAGAGACTTCTAGAATAATGAACGTTTCTTCTAGAATAAGTCTTTGTCCATGTGTGAGGGTTATTGGATGACATTTGTTCTCATCTCATGAAGGGTGTTCCTCTTCCTTGCTTGTACATGATGCCTGAAGATCCACTAAATGATGTGTCATGCCTCCAAATATGCAACAATGCCTTGTGTAATGTGAAATGACACTAAGTAGTGAGAATTGCCTCTAAATATGCAATATTTCCTTTGGACATGTGAAATGCACTAAAAGGTACTTCCCAAATGGATGAACATGCGTCAAAATATGTAGAAGGGGTCCTCCATTTTGATCCTTAGCCTAGGCACTCCAGTCTTCGTGCCT
>ML786150.1:0-16308 GCA_009831015.1 Picea engelmannii | reverse complement strand
CTAGTGTCCATAAAAAAAGGAAAGTTCCCAGAGAGACCTCATCCAAGCCATGTAAGTGGATGATGTGGTCAGGGGATGTCAAAGCATGTGGGTGCATTGAGGGCCAAGGATGCAACGTGTTACCTGTGGGTGCCTTTGTAGAAGGCGAGTTGTCCCTGTCATGGATGCATTTTTTCCCAAGCCCATTCTTGCCTTTATTCTTTTATTTGTTCAAAAGATAATCAGGGGACACTGCCTTGGCATGGTGACCAGAGCTGACAACGTTACCCACAAGTACTTTCGCATAAATAAGAAGGCTGGCTCATGATGAGAACCCCTTTCCCTTGGCCATGCAACCAAGAGTCACTGCCCTGGCATGGTAACCAGCTGGTGGAAATGTCATACCACTAGATACCCATGAACCTAATAGGATGGCTTGTGATGAGACCTCCTATCCTCTGATTAGGTCTTGTTTTATTATTTTTTGGGTCCCTCTTGTTTCTTGCTAATAAGCTTTCTATTTCTTTCTCGGGGATCCCTAGGCGAAGCATCTCGAGGTTTATTCTTAGGATTTTATCTTTTACCAGCTTGCTTTTACCTTCTGGGCCTTTAGCCCCTTCTTCCCACGAGGTAAGGTCCAGTCCTGAAAATAGGTCAACCCAATGCTCGGACAAGGGGAATGGGATAGATTAGCGGGAAACAAGATGTAAAAGTGGTAGTATGATGGGAGCGGACAATGGTTTTTTCAGAAATCCCCATAGTGGCAAACCAAAACCTACAGACACAGGCTTGCTAGGGCACCCTGTCAATCCTGCCAAACATGGTCAAGTGGGAAAATGTATGATCCAAGCAGTTATTAGAGATAAAAGGAATCAGATGCATATATTCAAAGGTTTCAATGATCAAAAGTAACACATACCATGATACCTGGACCAATTACCTCATGGAGAAAGAACCTCATTTGATACATGACCAATTCGATGGTGATGGATGTTGCTGTTGCTGTCAAGACAAAAGATGATGGGAGAAAAATATGGGCCCTCCAGGGCTATGCTCAGGTCAATCCTGCTCTCAATACTCCATGTCTAGGACCTATGGGCCTCGAGACATGATCTCCTAGTTATCCCTAAAAAGTGGGGATAACAACTCCGACGGGTGCAACTTTGATTAATGGTCCAAATTTGATCGAGTAGATTTGGAAGCTGCTGAGTTTTATGCCTTTGCAGGCCTTGATTTCTCCAATGGGATACCTGCGATTGACGACTGAGATTGCTCTCTGAATGTTGATCTAATGAGGGATGAGTCGCGCAATCTCTGCAATGTATTTTCGAATTTTTGTAGAAGAAATGACTACAAAGATCTTTTCAGGAGCAAGGAGCGATGTATATCTTGGATGGCAAGTTTCTATCTACTCCATGATCTCTCTCTATAACATTATTTCAGCCAGGTGAAGGTAAACCAAATTTTACCAAGAGGATAAAACATCCAAGAATCAAGAAGCTGGAAACGGTTTCAAGAAGATGGAAGTGGTTTCAAGAAGCAATTTAGGGCGTGAGTGAGAGGGATAAAAGGAAAAGCAGACGCCCATTGTCAAGGTCAGAACTTTGGGGAATTGAAGAGTTTCTTACAACCATAACTGTTTGAACATATACCTTGAGCACAGTGAGTTGATAAATGCAACAAGCACCATAGATTCATTCTCTGTGTTTAAGTTTTAGTATGTAATTCCTTACAATATTTGTGTTCTTGTAAAGCATCTCCTTCCACTGTTTCTTTTCTTGTATCAGATCTAAGATATAAAATCTCAATCAATAAGCCATTCACCATGTTCAGTGTTACTGTGTGATGTCTGGTAATGACACAACTGATTTCGTTAGGATGTATGACCAATTCTTATAATTTTCTTTGTGCATTTAAATGATATGTAGAGGGTACCTCCATGTGTTTGAATGTGTGAAGATGTAATTGTTTGAAGCAAATTTTTATTGATCTCTATGAATTTGTTAGAGCTGCTGAATTATTAATTGCTCAACACACTTTTCTTTTCCATAGGCTACTTGATTCATTCTTAGCAATGCCCTGTATGTTTATGTTGTTTTTCCTCTGATCCACCATTTCATCCTCCTTTCATACGTGATTGTCTGAAACACTCGTGGAAAAATGCCTCTGATAGTTGAGAGCATTTGTCATCTGAGTTGAGACTATTTAAAGTCCTATAATTTCAGAAGAGGAAGAGAGAGAGAGGGAAACACTTCCAAAATATTGCATAATTATTTTATTGCAAATATGGCCTTAAGATTCATCTTAAGTCTTGGCCCCTGGGGTGCCTTGACATCGTTCCAATAACAACCTGGAACATCTCGAGGGATAACATCCGAATTGGTGCCGTTGCTGGGGACGTAAGTTGAAGAAATCTTCCCTAGGGATACAACATTGTAAGCTCTGAGGCTTGATGGTGAACATGCCTCAAGCACTTGGCTGTTAATATTTCACTTGGAGACTCCACAAAAGGAAAATCTAGCATGTGCCATAATACACACTAGAATCCACCTTGATCTCGATCAGGTTCCAATATATTCAGATCTAGAAAAACTCGTGACCTGGAGGAAAATCAGAGAGCATCAGGTATCATTTTTCTCAGGTAACCCTTATCTTGAAATCTCTCATTCTGATGTTCATCAAGATGTTGAATCTGTAGATCTGACTGATATCCACAAAGATTCACTTTCTGCTTTAAAACCTACATAAAAACCTTTGATAGACCTCTTGAATCCTTCTTTAGAATCCTGTCAAGAAGTAGACTCTTCCATTCAACCTTTCTTGAAAATCATGCTACTCCCTTATTCACTGTGATCCCACTGGAGACTCCACTGTGTTTTAATGGCAAGATCAAGTGCTGATATAGTAGCTGGAAGGTTTGCTCCACTAGACTTTTCAAATATACATGGATTTCGTAATCTTGTACCTAAAATAGGGGTTTGGGGAGAGTATCTTCCTATATTCAGTGAAGATGATGATGATAATCTGACCCAACATTTGATAGAGTTCCATTTATGTATGCATCAACTGAGTATTTTTCATGAAGATGTCCTCATGAAAATTTTCATGTTCTCCTTAGCTGGAGAGGCTCGACAATGGTATAAATCTTTACCCACTGCTTGTATAGCTTCACTAAAGGATTTTCATATACTGTTCCATTGTCATTATATAAGAAGGTATTCCATCGATCTTCCTCTTGGAAGCTGCTGCAATGAAAGTTTTAAATCGGTTTTAGAGGATATAGAAGGTTCTTCCTATAATAGTGAAGAGGAAGGGGAAACCACTGATGACGAATCTGAACAAAATTTTGAAAAGGAGGCTTACTATAACAGTGAAAATGAAGAAGATGGCATGGCAGATTCAAATGAAGAGGTATCTTTGGAGAGTGATTGCACAAAAGTTTCAGAAAATCTATAGGAGGTTACAATACTTATTTCTTCCTTGCAAGATATTAGTCAAAATTATCTTCAGATCAAAATTTCTTCTTTTAAGGATAGTCATGAGTTGAAAATACCCACTGTCGTTTCAAGAAGTCTAGCATGTGTTGAGGAATTCTTTCATTTTCAAGAATATCTAGAGAAGATTTCTGAATTTCCATATTCTGAGCTTCCTTTTGAACACCTGTAATGAAGAACTTGAGTAAGATATAGAATATAAAAAAATATTTCTCCCAAAGTAGTGAAGATGATAAATAATTTTTTGAAATCAAGTTTGAAAAGGATGTTAGTTATGTACATATTCATAAGGATATTCAAGAAGAGACAATTCTTTCTTCATTCACATCTACTCATCATAATCAAGATTGTGTTGTTGAAAATTCTGTAAATATATTGCAAGGTAACAACATTGATGATGTATTGCCCCTTGTTTTTTATGAGCCATATGCTACTCAATGGTTGGTTCATGAGGAATATGATCACTTTGGATTCCACAACACATATCTTTATTTTTATGAATACAAAGTTGAAGAAGATGTGCAGACCTCTGCAACATCATTCACGAAAATTTCAAGCAGAAATATGCCCATATTTGAACATTATGACACAGAAGCGGAGCTTGATCATTGTGAACAAGAACATGTTAAAGTCTTAGCATGTGATGAAGTTGTTTTACTTTCTCCTTATTCTTCATCAGAATTACAAGCAGATATATCAAAGGGTATTCAGGCGCAGTTCAGTCATATCAATCACAAAGAAGCCTCAAATTTTGTTGAGCAATATATCATCCCTCATATTTTTCACGACTCGGTTGTGTTCTGGTTGGAATCTACGTTATCCATGGTCTCATATGACTTAGGTTATATGAAGCTTATGTTTTCAGATCATGAGTACGAAGTTCATAATCTGTTGTAGTCTCCACTTTTGCTTGTTCTTATTGTGAAAAAGTGCATACAAGGAATTCATCCAAGCAGTAAAGAGCTTGCATGGTATCATTGGAAGTATCATTTCATTTGATTAAAGTAGTTGGATTGATTAGAATAGGAGGTTTATGTATATAGATAAGCTAGTAGTCAAGCATTTGCTTTCAATTTGTAGAGTTTGTTTTAATTCTACTTCATTCACCTTTTGTTACTTGAACAAGTAGGTAGGTTGTTAACGTTGTAAGCTGTTGAGCATTTTTGTTTCCAATATCAGATCAATTTTCAGGTACGAAGGAGATGTATTTTTGAGGCAAACTCCATAACCCAACAAAAGGAGGCACTTGATATATAGTTCTCAGCAGACCATAGGGGTATGCTGTCCCCGCTAGAGCCAAATTTTAGTACCATTTTTGTTCCGATCAAGGAAATGAGGATGACTGAAGTTATAAGTCCTAGATCAGATGAGTTAGCAACATAAATTCAAGCTTCTAGAGCCTCTGCTTAACCCAAAGTCAAATTTTTCTAAGGAAGCTTGAAGAAAATATCAGAAAATATGCGCCCTTATGCTCTTAGGGAAAAAATTAAGCCTTTGAGGCTTGTGACAGTCCAAAATGGGATTGTTGCAATCTAGAAGGGGATTGTCGTAGTCCAAAAGGAGTTTAAGCGCAAATCAACCGGGGGATTATCATGAGACCGCAACCTACAAGTGAAATGTTTTGAGATTTTTCCGGATCTCGAGAGATCGATGGCTCAGATCACCTTGCGTGCCCAACCTGTTAAATCAACGGTCATCAGAGTTCCCTCATTGGAATTCCCCTTGCAACCTGACTCTCAAGCGCTCCTATGGGTGCACCACAGACAAACGACCCAGATTTGATAAGTGCCATCAATGGTGCCCTCGAGAAGATAAATGGTACATATCTACTCTCGAGCATTAAAGCCTCCCAACCAAAGGTCGCGTTAGCACGCCAACGAGTCACTGTTAGAGCCATTCAAAGAATGCCATGTGGACATGTTGAACCCTTTGGATGCATAGGTAAATATATAAAAACTGGGTGACACGTATCCCATTGCCTTGCCACCTCAGCGCGATCGTGGACCAATGAAAATACGCCATGTGCCCAGGGTGACATCAGTGCGATCTTACCAATGCCTTTGCTGATTGTGGCTTTTAGTCAAGCACAGATAAACAACTCTCCTGGTTTTGATGACTATCAATGACTCCCTGTTCCGATGATAGATCAATGGCTCACATCGCGTCAACGAAATATTAACAATGAATACCAATAAGATTATCATCATCGACAAAGCGTAAAGCAAAGCTCCCGACGCAAGTTTTCATGGTGCCGATGACGATGTAGTCATTGGCGAAATGCAAAAGAGATGAAAACTAGGCATGCCAACGTGGCACTATCATAACTAATACAGAGCTGCCACATGGACATGTGGAACCCGCCGCATGCATACTTAAAAATATCGAATCCGGATGACTAGTGTCCGACATGTTTATCACATCAGTCCAACGTGGGCGAATGAGAAGGTGCCACGTGTCAAGGGCAACGTCAGCCTGAAAATGTTCATGCCTTAGCCAATTTTTGCTTTCAAACATGATGAGATCAACGACCCTCTTTTGATCTCTTGTTCCTCCGATCAATGATTGAGATTAGTCTTCGAAGTCATCTTATCAGAGTCCTGTTTGAGCCTGATCCTTCAACACTTCGAATGGAGCACCTCCGTTGGACAACCCAGATCTCATCACACCATCAACCGTGTTCCGAGAGATCAACGACCTAGATGAAGGTAAACCAAATTTTACCAAGAGGAGAAAACATCCAAGAATCAAGACTCTAGAAATGATGAGATCTGGTTTTCATGGTAAGCCTCCCTATTAGGTGTCAGGTCATCCTGCTAGCAAAGTACGGTAAGGGCCAATTAGACACTGCCATGTGGACAGGTGGAACCTACCAAAAGTGCCCCAAGTCATATCAAATATGGGTGACACGTATCTCACTCTCCTACCATGTCATCATCCTTGTTAGCTAGTAGAAAGTTGCCATGTGTCCAGGCTGGCGTCATCATGCTGGTTTTTTCCTTAGCCAAATTTTTCTTTTTGACCACGGTGAGTTCAATGGCCCACAATGATTCTTGGACCTCTAATGGACGATCCAGATTTATTGTGTCGAATCCCTTCAGAGTCCTCTCTTCAGAGTCCCATTTAAAGCCACACTTTGATCACTTCGACAAAGTACAAAGAAAATGCGCCTCCTCGATTAACGGTCTAGATATGATCTCTGATCCCAAGTGTTTTCGGTCAGGTGTAACGTCATCTTGCCAGCGGAGCACTGTCAGGGATAACTAGGGGTTGCCACGTGGACATGTGAAATTCGCAAAAGATATAGGGAAACACATTAACGCTGGGTGACACATGTCATATCCCTCTTCCACATCAACATCCACACGAACAAATGAAAAGCTGACACGTGTTCGTGGGACCCAACTGACGACAATAATGTCTTCATCAATTCTTAAGTGACTCCAGGCTTGGTCAAGGAAAATCAACGACCCACGTTTTATCTCAATCACATATTAGCGGTCCAGATTTGCTTTTGGACCTCCTTGTGCAGCTCCAAATCGATGGTTGAGATGTATTTTCGAGGCTCTCTTGTCGAATTCTTGTTTGAATCCCGGATCCCAATCGCTCCGACGGGTGTGACTCTGATTAACGATCCATATTTGATTGAGTAGATCCAATAGCTGCTGAGTTTTATGCCTTTGCAGGCCTTGATTGCTCCGATGGAATACCTGTGATTGGCGAATGCGATTTCTCACCGAGTTTTGATCCAACGAGGGTTGAGTCGCGCGATTTATGCAATGTATTTTCGAATTTCTACAGAAGAAATGACTACAAAGATATTTTCAGGAGCAAGGCGCGATGTATATCTTGGCTGGCGAGTTTCTAGCCACCCCACAATCTCTCTCTATAACATAATTTCACCCAGGTGAAGGTAAACCAAATTTTACCAAGAGGAGAAAACATCCAAGAATCAAGAAGTTGGAAACGATTTCAAGAAGCTGGAAGTGGTTTCAAGAAGTAGTTTAGGGCATGAGCGAGAGGGATAAAAGGAAAAGCATGCACCCATTGTCAAGATTCACACTTTGGGAAATTGAAGAGTTTCTTACAACCATAGTTGTTTGACCAGATACCTTGAGCAAAATCAATTGATAAATGCAACATGCACTAGAGATTCATCCCATGTGTTTAAGTTTTAGCTTGTAATTCCTTCCTTATAGTATTTGTGTTCTTGTAAAACATCTCCTTCCACCTTTTCTTTTCTTGTATCAGATTTAATATATAAAAGCTCAAGCAACAAGCCATTCACCATGTTCAATGTTACTGTGTGATGTTTGGTAATGACACCATTGATTTTCTCTGGATGTATGACCAGTTCTTATCATTTTCTTTGTGCATTTAAATGATATGCAGAGGGTACCTCCATGTGTTTGAATGTGTGAAGATGTTAAATATTTGAAGAAAGTTTTTATTGATCTGTCTGCATATGTTAGAGCAACTGAATTTTTAATTGCTCAGCACGCTGTTCTTTTCCATAGGCTACATGATTCATTCTTAGCAATGCCCTGTATGTTTATGTTGTTTTTCCTTTGGTCCACCATTTCATCCTCTTTTCAAGCTTGATTGTATGAAACACTTGTGGAAAAATGCCTCTGATAGTTGAGAGTATTTGTCATCTGAGCTTAGACTGTTTATGGTCCTATAATTTCAGAAGAGGAAGGGAGAGAAAGGGAAAGACTTCCCAGATATTGCATAATTATTTTACTGCAAATCTGGCCTTAAGATTCATCCCGAGTCTTGGCTCCTAGGGTGCCTCAACATCATTCCAATAATGGTTAGGAACATCTCAAGGGATAAAAATACCCACAAACTTCAAAATAATTGGGACCCCTGCAAACAAGTCATGGACACAAAAAAACAATTTTAATAATAGTAGATGCTTTACATATATCAAAATTGAATACAAAGGGTTGCTAATGAATCCTTGTAGGTGTTTCTTACGTTATTCATCAAAGGTGTATTTACTTCCATTCATTTTGTTGGCAAGTCAATTAACATGCCAACAATAACAAAATAGAAGACAAAGGATATCGACAACAACAATAACTTCCATTTATACCTTGAAAGGGTGTCATGAATTAAACAAAAGTTGAACTGTCTTCCAAACGATAAATTGTGCTCATCTCATTTTAGTGATTTGAGGACATTAGTCCCCTTAACATTGACACCTATCTTAAAAGGCACTTCATTCCAAAGTTCTTAAAACCAATATTTGTGCTTTTTATGAATCTTTGAATCAATAACTTGACTATCTAGGAAACCAACACCAATATCTGTTGCCCATAAATAGAAGCATCAACATGGTACTATGTTGCATGACAACCTATTCCCCTTCCTTATTTCTTCCCCTCAAATCCGTAAGGCCGACGCCCCAAAATTTGTGGGTTATTTTTCGATAAATCCCTTGGGTGAGGGAACCGAACTAGACTGCTTTCCCGAGCAGAGGGAGGGCGAGGGATTTATCCTCACCCGAACATAGAGAGGGTGAGAACTGAGCCCTTAAAACCAGTGGTTTATGCGATCCGGCGTTTCAAAGACTTTTGTACTCGGAAATGTTTCAAAATTGGTAGTAAATTCATTGGGGACTTCTAAAATGTTCTCAAAATTGGCAGTAAATCCATTGGGGACTTGCAAAATTCAAGGACTTTTCAGAACTGTAGGTTTCTCTTAGCCATCCCTTGCACTAAACCCTTTACGGTCATGTTTAAAAACGAAAAACTAAATTTAATATTTTAATATGGGTTCATTCATCCTATAAGCATAAACCTTAGTAGAAAGCCTGACAAATCCTAAATTATTTGTCATATTCTCATTTCATTCTTACAGGATTCGACTCACACTCTTAAAGATGCGATCCATTGAAGATGTATCCTTGGATTTCGGGTAAATATCCCCAGAAAAAATCTTCATTTCATAGAATATTTAGCCTACGAAATTCATAATTCTTGCAATAAAGTAGAACACTATGCCAATAATGGTGAAAAAGACAATGAAGTATTATGCTATGGTTCCTAAAAGGATAAATGAAAAATATAATAAAACAATGTAAGGTCCATAAACCCTTAACCTATCAATTAGAACTTCTTAATTAGAAAAAATATTTCCATCATCCCTCTCCTAATCCATCACTGGAAGATGTTGTCCTAAGAACACCATATGGTAGCACTATAACTTCCTTTGATATCCAATCCATAGTGGAATTGTTCTCTAGCCTTGTATGAGCTAAGGATAACAAAGTTAAGTGATGCCTTAAGTCTTCAAATTTCTGCAACAACCCATGCAACTTCAAGTTGTTACCTTGGAAATCCCCATTCAACCATTGGACCACCACCATAGAGTCACCATATATCGACACTCTCTTTACACCCATCTCCTAAGCTAAAGTCAATAGAATGAAAACAAGAAAGATCTTAGCATTGTTAATCGATGCTAGGTCCAATCCACACTTGAAATACATCGACCTTTATTCATTGATACACAATATCCCTCATACTCTACTTTACCTAGGGTTCCCTTGAGAGACAATGCCAAAGAAACCCCAAGGGTAAGATTGATCCACCTCCAAGGGGCAAATCTTCTTCAAATTTTTTCTCTTTGAAGCCACAAGATGAGAAGAAAAGGAGAATTGATTTTGTAGAAAACTTGGGTCAAAGTGAGAATGATATCCTAAAAGATTGCCTTGTTCCTTGCTAACTAAATTGCCCAGAGGACAAAAGGTGGAAAGGATTGATATTTCTCCTTGGTACCTCTTCCTCCATCCATTTCCTTAGTGCTTCCTCAATTGATGTACCTTCCTAATTACCCTTCCACTTAGAAAGAGCCTTGGATACTATCCATATCTTTCTAGAAAGCCTACAACTAAAAAAAAGATGATGAATTGATTCCTCACGAGTCCTACATAACATGCATATCCTTGGGCCTTGCTAGCTTCACCTTTGAAGATTGTCCCAAGTGGATACTCTGTTTGGAAGAATGAGCCATAGTAAAATATTGTTCTTATGAGGAGACTTAGGCTTCCAAATAATTTTCCACCACCATTCCTTCTATCCACCCACTTCCTTGTAACCCAAATGCACAATATAACGACTACTAGATTTATTAGCTCCACACAATATAATGTCATCTCTTTCAGCGATCCCCATAGAACAACTGATTAATATTTGCTTACACTATTGCCATTCCTTTTCAAAACCACCTTGAAACCCCATGGAATTACTATATTTCCAACCACTAGTCCACTGTCCAACATATAGGCTCTATTATACATACCACCTAGTGCTTGGATACTAAGTGAATGAAGAGACTATAGTAAAGTTGGATCTCACCATCACAACCCACACATGTATCAGTGATAATCCTAACTCACTACCCATTATCAATATTACACATCATGTGTTTATCGATAATATGATGAAAAGTCACCACAGCCTCCCAAATAACTGATCTTCCAATGAATTTTTCATTGGATGTTGAATTAATTCTTCTAGTGATATTGGATAAATATACTTACTAATCATAACCATTTGCTAAATATCTTTAGCAATAAACATTCTCTAGATACATTTTTTGGCATTTAGAGCTTGGGTAAAAATGTGAATGATTTTTAGACCCCATCCGCCCAAGGCTTTTCGTTGTGCGAGCCTCTTTTGTTGGACTAGTGGATTCTCTTTGACTCCTTTTTACTAGCGGAAATGTGGTGAAAGAACCTTTTTCGAATCTTGTTAAGAATGTTTTTTGGGATGAACACCAATGACATCAAATATACTTGAGTGGCCTCCAATATTGCTTTAACCAAAGCTAGCCTCCCATCCACAGAGAGCCATTTGTTATACAAATTCCCAATTTTTTGGACTAGCCAAGTTCAATCCCTTAGTTGATAATCATTTTCCCTAAGGTGGAACCCTAGTTATTTAATGTGACTATCACTATCCATTTTTTGATATGGGTGAATAGTACTCATCGGTTGTCATTGAGCCCGCAACATACCATGACATGGAATAATAGGTTTTAACACATTCACCTCCATCCATGTAGCCACACAAAACAAACTTAATGCCTACTCAACTATCTTGGCCCCTTAAACAATTTCATTTCCAAAAAACAGTATGTCATCAAAAACAAAAGATGAGTCACTCTAACACCCCTAGATATTCTAAATCCTTTTAAGGACCTATCAGAATATAATTTCTTGAGATATCTATTGAGTCCTTCTACTACCATCAAGAATACTACAAGGGAGAGGGGAAATTCTCGTCTTAATCTCATGGAGAGCTTAAAAATGTTGTTGGCCATTCCATTTATAAGTGTTGCGAATGAAATTGTTGATAGGAATTCCTCCACCCATTGAACAAAAGGTGTGTCGAAACCAACCTTAAGAAGAATAAACCTAAGAAATAACGAACTAGCCTTGCCATATATCTTAGAAATGTTAATCTTTACCACAAATGACGAGTTCTTTTTAACCTTGATGGAATGTAAAGCCTCTTGAGTGGTGCCAATGGCATTCATAAGTGAATGACCCTCCAAAAAGATAAGTTGTTCTAAGACCTCTCTCCGTGACGCTTCATAGATTTTCTAGGAGACCTATGAGAAATATTACTGGTACATTCTCCCTTTTTCTATTCTAGATTATTTAGATCGATTTTGGTCATGGTTTATTTCCATATCCAATTCGAACATAGTGTGAGTGTCATCCAATTTAGCCTCTTCCTTGTTCTTAGGGTAGCAATTATTTAGGTGAGCATATGCCTTATAGTCACTTCATTGAAAGGGGTACATACATATAATCTAGGGTTTGTTTTTAAGTTTAAGACCCAAATTCAATATCTATCATATTTGGTAAAACTTTTGCAAGATCCGTTTCCACACAAATCTTAGCTACAAAGGTATCTTCCTTCTTCAATGTCCAAAAAATTACTAAGTTTCCCCCAATGGACTTGATGATGTTTTCAAACGACAAATCAATGTGTAGGTATGGTAGTTTAACCCACATCTCTCAAAGGGTCAAATATGGGTACCCACTCATTAAGGGAAAGCATAAAACTATTCCTATACCTGGTGTTTATAGATTTTTTACTTATCTTCCTTGGACTTAAGAACAAAAATAATAAACCCTTGTCATAAGGATCATACTTGATTTTAGGTTTCCACGTGTTCATCCATTTCTTTAGCCTTTGATTAACAATTTGATGACCATTGAACCACACAATGAGTGTTTTTTCCTGATATTCAACTAGACTATCTCCCACTAGAGCAGTGGAGATGACTAACTTCATGTTTCCTCCCTTCGCTTGACACATTGTTGCTTCTTCTTTCCACTTCGCTCCAAAATTTGACGATGAATAGGGGTTGTGGAGGACCTAGGCTTTACCATTGGCTCTTATAACCCCTCCAAAGACTCAAAGGAGGTGGGATCACAAATACCCTAGGATTTCGATTGCTCGTTTAATTCATTCTCATACAAAAAATCTAGAAGAAGACTAACATTTGTTGGTGGAGGCTTATATGTAAACCCATGATATCGGTTTGAAAAAATATAAGAGGTCTTCTCATTCCTCAAACCCATTTGACCCTAATTTTCTCCCTTCCATACTAGCTTCAATGGGATAGTTTAGGACCATGCATGATCCATGAGGGTTTCCCCACAATTGAGGTCATCATATCCCATAAATGTAGAGTTATAAATTTGATAATCAAACTCACATAATGATTGTAGATCTGAGTAGTATATCATTGGCTTGCCTTTGTTTGATAATATCACCTCTGGAATCTCAGTCTCTTGACCAAGGCTTCCCTTTTTTCCCAATCCTGTCGCCTCTACATCACTGCAGTTGGATAGTATACTACCACATCCTCACTTGATTTGATAGTGACAAGGTAAGGGAGCCTGATATCATTGGTTAAGATAATATTCTTATGCTAATTTCCCTTGACCTGATTCTAGGACCCCTTGATCCCTTTCCCCTTCTCGATTTAAGAAATTTAGTGCCTAAATCCTCCTGATTCTTTTACCTAGCTTCCTTCTTAACCAATCTTGCTCCCCCTTCAAAATCAAGAGTTCAAGCCTCACCCTGCATACACCTGTGAACCCTCGTAAACCTTAGCCCTATCCCTAACTCTAGCTCCCCCATCCTCTCTCTCTCTCTCTCTCTCTCTCTCTACACACACACACACACACACACACACACACACACACACACACACATATATATATATATATGCGTGGGCCTAATGGTTAAGAACATGTGTTTCCTCCTATGAGGTCACAAGTTCAAATCCAGAGGGGGGTAGGGTATGTACACCTTTGTAGACTTTAACAATCAAATTGCCGTGCGGAGGGGGTCCCTTGTCCCATAAACAATGGGGGTCTCATACACCAATTTGGTGTCTGACTTGGCCTTGACCTTAAAATTATATATATATAATTTTTATCCCTAAATCACCGTCCCCTGAAAATTTGGGGGTGTGCTCTAGGTGTTCTAGACACCCCTTTCCTTGCCCCCCACCTAGTTCCAGAAACTTGTGCAACATGAGTATTATGGTATTGTGCCACCTCCTAGTATACTAGGCTAAGGGTAACCCGCTATGACAATTATCATTTCATAGTACTCACTATTTAGAGTGGGTTGAGTTTAGGAATGACCCATATCTCTAGAGGATTCTAGTTACAAATGACCAAAAAATTCCTACAAAACAAAACAAAACAAAGAGTAATTTTTAAAAAATAGCAATTTAGGGGAATTTCCCCTCCCCCCTTTCCCCACCCCCACGCCCGCCTAAACCCTCACTACCCTTCCCTTGCCCCTCCTCCCCTCGTCGACCTTCCCCTCCCCACTTCCTCCCTATATAAATTTTCTTTTTAAATTATTATTATTTTTTTAATCTTTTATTTTGTTTTTTAACGTTGTTACTTATAATTAATGCATTTTTTTTCAATTTTTGTATTATTATATTAATTCCTTTTACTAGCTTGAGGAAGATTTGGTTGTTGTTGTTGTTGTTGTTTTGTTTTTTAACTATATATGTGTGTGTGTGTGTTCTTTTATATTTTATAGTTTTCACTATTTTTTAATTTATTTTTCACCTTTTCAATATTTTTATTTTTATTTTTTATGATTTTATTTGCAACTGTGTATGTTTTAAAGGATTATATTTGTAAGAGTACTAGTTGTTAGGTCACAATTTCAAATAAATTGTAATTTTAACCTTGAAAGAAATCGGTAACACCATTTTTCGATGTAGGAGTCGATTTTAAGGATTTTGTTGGCAATGTTACTAGTTGTCAAAGCCATGGTTTTAATTAAGTGGTAATTTTAAATCTGAAAAAAATGGGTGTTACGAGAAGCATCACTTTTCTATTTGAGGGTCGATTTTAAAGTTTATGTTCGCAATAGAATTATTTATCAAAGTGGCGGTTTCAAACAAGTTTCCATTTTAACCCCCCAGGTTGATTTTAAAGTTTTTGTTCATAATGGTATTGATTGTCAAAGCCATGATTTCAAACAAGATGATTTATTTATTTTTTTAAATCGAGATAGAATTTATACTCATTAAAATATGGTTATGCGAAAGCAAACAATAAAAACATATAAAGTTCGAGAGTCCTTCTCTATCTCCAAACATATTTCTAAACTAGTTATATAGAGGTCCATAATCTTTCCTACACAAAAGTTTCATACATTTCTGCAGATTACAACCTTGAAAAAATGACTTAACAAATAAACGACCTTGAAAAACATCTACCAATCATGGGAGGGCATTGTCCTAGATTTCTATCTCCTTGGATGAAAGGGGGGAGCTGTTATCTTCCACGTTCATGGGTTTGTGCATCTGCCAGATAGTGTCCTCTTCTTGAACACTATCCCGCCGAGAATTCCAGAACTCGTGGTTGTTGGAAGCTAAGGAAATGGAGTCCATTTATTGTGGAAAGACACAAGCTCGAAGGAGCTAACACTCTGCCTCTAGAGACATCTTTTTTTCCTATTGCTGAAGTAATTGCATAATATTTGCAAAAATGGCAGAGTTGTTATGTTCGCTTTCAACTATCTTGATGGAGTTTTTTTTGGGAGGAATTAGTATTGGCCTATATGATCTTCTCATGCTATCACTAGTACATATGACCAAATTTGCGATGGTTTTTCGTTGATATTGCCACACATATCTGTCGCAATTTCCACGACAGCCGAGATTTTTTTTCGTCGGAATAATTTCGTCGCTATATCCACGATCCAGGTGTGCATGGAAATATCGACGAAATAAGCGCTCCACGTGTCACCACCTTCAACATCGGTTAACCCTATGTATCGTCGCAATTTCGACGAAATTACGTCACAATAACAACAAAGAAATGTGGACATTATGATGAAACTCTGTCGCAATTGCGACGAACAGTTATGCCAAGCCTATAACTTACGACGTAGATGTTGAATGTGCGATACAAAACTGTCGCAACTTGCGATGAAAAACCATGGCAATATCGACAAAAAAAATCTCAAAACCAAACTTACGACGCATATGTTGTATGTGCGACGAAATTTTGTGACAAATTGCGACGAAATTTCGTCGCTATAGCGACGATTTTGGTAAAATAGTAAAATTGTTTCCGACGAACTTTCATCGATATTGCAACGATGACTTTAAGTTTTAATTTTTTTTTTTACATGAAATATGGTATTACCATATTACATTGTAATATGGTATACCATATTGTATGCCATATTACAATGTAATATGGTAATGCCATATTACATTGTAATATGGCATTACTATTACATTGTAATATTTTAATATTGTAATATAT
>ML786149.1:726672-740439 GCA_009831015.1 Picea engelmannii | reverse complement strand
TGTAAGGCTTCGTGCATATTGTGTGAGACTTACAGAGCCAAGTGCAAGTCATTCTAAGAGATTGTGGAGGGTTTTGTGCTATAACGCAAGGAAGAAGGATCTAGCAAACTGTGTAGATCTTCTGTCCTATGCGGAGTAAGGTTTTAAGGTTCTGTGCATGTAACCTATTGGAGAAGCTAATAAATAAGAAGAGTTGGTGGACATGGCCCTAGGGTTGGGGTGAACCACATAAATACTGTGTTATATCTGCTCTGTGCGATGTTATGATGTGTTTATGTGTTATGTGCTAAGTGCTTTGATAGAGATAGACAAATCTGCTTATGCTTTGTACTAATGATGTGTAAGAATGTAGATCTGACCTCTATGAATGTGCTTAGTGCTTGATCTGCTAGATCTAATCTACCTATTTATGATAAAGTGATTATATACATCAGATCTGAGTGAACGATGCGATGCTCTGTTTTACTTGCACAATAGAATAATGGTTAAATATTGAGGAACTGTTGGTGCTAAGTGTTCTGTTAAGTATTACAATCACAAATATGTGTCCCAACTAAGGTTGCAAACACTTGAGTCCTGCAACCACCCCTGCCTCTACCTCGGGTGAGACTTCACCTGCTTCGCAGGTGTTTCCGAAAGGGATGCTAGTTAGGGTTTTGTTGGTGCGTTGTTGTAGCATTGAACCCTGGGTCCTCCCCTATGCCAACATACCCTGTTGTATGCATGGGGTGTGACGATGCATGATTGTCGCACTTTGCACTAAGACTAACGGCGACACCATCGCATGCTTCCTGTACATAGGGTGCGACGATGCTTAAGCAAAGGAAAAGTCAAAATTCATGAATGTTCTAGAAGGGAATCTTCTAGAAGATGAGGTGTCCTCCAATCGGTTTGGATCTTACTCGCTTCTCTGATTTAGTGGGATCATCCTAATCTCCTCATCCATCTCTCTTTAACACTATATAAAGATGGATCTATCATGGAAAAGGCTAAGGTTTGCAAGGGTTTGCATATGCATGAAGAGTTCTACTAGAGATTATGCTTGAGATCTTGGCTTTAGTTCTCTAAGTCAGATTGTGGATCTTCTTCATCAAAGGCATTGAAGAAAAAGTGTGTGTGTTGGAGAAAAGATCCATTGAAAGGGGACCTTGCAACATCAAGGCATGGGAATTGTATTCTCCACTTTCCATTTAATATAAAGAAGCAATACATTTCTTCCCTATAAAGGTGTCTTAAATTTTATTGTATAACTCCTTGATCTTGTACATAGAATTCATTGGAATATATATATCTTTGTTTTCCCTCTTTGTTGGTTTGTGCTTCTTAGACAGGCTCACCATTCCACAAACTCAAAGAAGGAGCTACAAGGACAACACTAGCGAGGATCAAGCGTCATTTAAAAGGTATGCCACTTGTACCTCTCTAAACTAGTTTATCTAAAAATGAAGTTTAAGGTGAAGTGTGTATTTTGTCTTGTTTTGTTCTAGCTTCCTATGGAAGTTAGGGAGATTTGTTTGTGTCCTCACTTACCGATTAGTCTGATAAAATCTACGCGCATTCGTCTAAGTAGAATGATTACAGTGAGGCTCCAGAGGCCTTTTTAACATTACTCATGCATGCAAAAACCCTAGACATTCAAAAACCTAACCCTAGGAGATGAAACACCAAAAGTTATGTGGGCCCCGATGGGTAAGTTGGTACCTTAACTTCTCGGGGTCGTAACTTTTTCATACGACCTTCGTTTTAGGCATGTGATAGCCCGTTGGAAAGGTCTTTTCAAGAAATACACATTATTACATCAAAATCTAACTTTGTATACAATTTGACTGTGGCAAGCCAAAAATAAACAATGTTTAGGGCTTCAAAATGACCCTAGAAGTACAGAAAGATGTATTGACATGAAAAATTCCAAAATAAGCCGGTTGGAATAGGTGGGAAGCCACCAATATCCAATTGGATGCTGTGTAGGGATTCAGGGTAGCCCCGAAAGTGCAGAACCCACAATTACAATGAAATGTCATCATTATAGAGAAACATGCTAAACTAAAAACTGTCAAGATGAGCTAGTTGGAATAGGTGGGTGGCCACCAATATCCAACTGGATCAACAACACAAGGAATGATATTCCCGTCACTAATAAACAATCCCTTAGGCTATACCACTTCCTTGTAGTTCTCTCACACGGGATGGGAAAGAAATCACTAATGCTTGAAACTAGGGAATCTCAACTATAACAATTACCCTTATACATAGGCATGGTTTTTTCATACCTACATGGAAACAAAAACTAGGGACAAGAGCTCACCCTTATCATAGTGCAATTTCAACATCAACATACTGGCCTACTTCCCCCTGGTAAGTAATCGATCTTAAAAATCTAGGCAATATACACTGTTGTGTGAGGTCATTTCCTAGAAATAAAGAGTAATGACAAATTCCCATTATATTGTGAATAAAATGGTGACTAGCGATAATAAAAATCTAGGAAAGAGACGAAGTTGTGTGAGGTCATTTCCTAACAAGTCATGTGAGGTCATTTCCTAACAAGTTATGTGAGGTAATTTCCTAGCAATAAAGAGAAACGAAAAATTCCCCATGACATTGTGAATATGATGGTGACTACACATAATAAAAAACTAGGCATGAGACTAAATTGTGTGAGACCATTTCCTAGAAACACAAATTCCCCACGATATTGTGAATATGATGGTGACTACCCATAATAGGTGTTTTCTAGAGAAAAACGTGTTTGCAATCTTAAAAGGATCTAAAAACTTCAAAAAATATTCTTGATGTAAATTGTTTATCTTAAATAGTAATAAGGCATATTTGGACTCAATACATTTCCTAATCAATTTTCCTAATCAAATCAACAAAAATCATGGCATATATAAACGTTGAAGTTTCATAAGAAAGAGAAATATATATATATATATATTTTCTAATAATCTTATAAAATTTAATTATGTTCATTAATAATTGAGATCCATCATTCTTAGTATTTATAAAAAGGAATTGAAGTACTTTAATTATGTTTTAAAATGATTAAAATCCACTTTGAAAATGAAATTAGATATTTATATTAATTTTTTTTATAAAAAAACAATTACAACAATTTTTTTTCTCAAAGTTGAAAAAGCAGATATTTTGTTTCTTCTTTCTTCATTACATTATCTTTGAAGGTTGAAAATAAATCTAACTTCTTATATGTTACATGTCAAGGACTATATTTAGGTTATAACATGATACTCTTAAAAAAGTTATGATTGCTTGCTAACTCATAATAATTCATCCATACCAATAAACATGCACCATCCCTACCACCCCATAGTTTAAGGGCGATCTTGAGTAGAATATTGGATTATCTAGTTAGGGTGGGCTATGGCCCCTAACTAATCCAATGGGGTGGGTGAGTAGAGTATTGGATTATCTAGTGGGGGTGGTATATATCCCATGACTAGTTTAAGTTGAGATGAGCTATTTATGAGATAATTGCAAATGTAATGAATAAACTAGAACTTTTGTGGATAAACATATTTTTTGGACATAAAAATGTGAAGTAAATTGTCATGAAAAGTGTTGTAGTGAAGTTAGTAATGAATCTAGATGACCATAAGAGTGGGTGAGTAGATTATTGGATTATCTAGTGGGGGTGATATATATCCCATGACTAATCTAAGATGTGATGAGTCATCTATGAGATAATTACAAGTACTTTAGGTGTAATGAATAGATTAGAACTTTTGTGAACAAACATATTTTTTCTAAAAAAGATGTGGACGAAATTGTGATAGAAACATATTTTTTTGAAAAAAAATGTGGACTAAATTGTGATGGAAGGTGTCGTAGTGAAATTAGTAATGAATCTAGATGCCCATAGTGTAACAAAGTTGAAACATTACGAAAAATTAGGAGGTCGTGAAAATGTTTTATGCGCATATTATAACGAGTTTGAGTCATTACGAAAAATTAGGAAGTCGTAACTCTCGACCACATAAGATGTTGACGAGTTGAGACGTTGACGATAAATACAATTCTAAGATGTTGAGGATTCCGGTAGTGTCGTAGGGGTTCTATAGATCTAAGTTCTCGACTTCCATAAAAAATCTATATATATGAACATGAGCAATTTCGTTTCACAATTGTGCAGGCCATTCCTAAGTGTGTAGGCGAGAGAAATCTGTGACACGTACAATCACTATGGGTTTGGCTGTAGATGATGTAGAAAGACGCCTAGGCGATTATCATCCCAACATGTGGGATGATGGTTTCACTTGTAAGCATGGGCTCTTCATGAGTTAGGAGCTTCAGGATTCCGAGATGTTGGGGAAGATAGAGTGTAAGAGTAAAAACGATCGAAGTTAGAATTCATTTTTCCTTATTCTAATGTTATAATTAACTTTAAGTGTAATTAATTTATTATATTAGTGGAATTAATTATATTATATGATGATATAAGAGTTCGGGGCTTCGAGAGTTTGGAGGGAAGATAGAGCGTAAGAGCAAAAACGATGGAAGGTCGAATCCATTTTCCCTTATCCCAATGTTATAATCAACGTTAAGTGGAATTAATTTATTATATTAGTGGAATTAATTATATTATATGAATATATAATAAATTATAAAGACACAATATGAGTGGGACCTCAAGTTTACTAGATTTGGGTTCATAAAAACCTGATGTAGTGCTTAGGTATTAATGGGTATTGATAATCCTAAGTGCCCCTTTGATATAAATTAATCATATTATAATATAATTAAATACAATTATATTAGAATATAATTAATAAATGAATAATTTGTGGTTGAATATAATTAATCATTTTTCACAGTAAATAAATAAATATGCATATATTTAGATATATATGTTAAATTACGAAAATGGCATGGTAAATTATCCTCATTGTATTATAATATAATTACTCATAATTATCATATGATTAATTTATTGAGTTAGTGTTAAACTACTTCTAAGAAGTAAAAGAGAAAATAAAGACTTATTTACCAGGCCATAGATGTTAGGTTAAGCAAAAAATTTATAACCCATCCTAATGTATGAGTTCACATTCCACAGCTAGATCATCTTCAAGACCAAGCCAAATTATATATATATATATATATAAAATAAAAATTAAGAATTAAATTATTTTATAATATAATAAGAATTAAAGATATTTCAAATATTATAAATTATTTAAAAAAAAATTACATTATTTAATTTTTTTTCAATTAAAAATTATATATAAAAAAATAAATTTATATTAAAAAAAAATCAACTTTTTATTTACTTTTAAACATTTATATATGATCAAAATGACCAATAAAAAATCTATTTTCTATAAATATAAATTAAACACATTTCCATCAAAAGGTTTAGAAGTTTCCAAATCCTTATTCATCTATTACAAATAAACCATAAATCAAAATTATTACATACATTATTACTCAACCCCCAAAAAACGATATTATTGAGACCACCTATAAAAAAAAATCACAATCCAATATATTGCGTTGATGGTTTCATTCATGAAGCATGTTATTTCTAGGAATAAAAAGAGGAGACTCTTAGAGTCACACTCTAAAATTCATATCCCCGAGCCATAATTAATTAAAAAAATAATAATTTCATATCCATTAGCCATAATTAATTAAAAAAATAATAATTAAAATACAATGTAATTTATAAATACATTGGCAAGACCATGTAATAATTAAAATACAATGTAATTTATAAATACATTGGCAAGATCATGTGATGTAGTACATAATAAATCTCATCAATTTTTATTTATTTATATTAAAATTAATGAAAAATCAAAAGTGGATAATATATTTTTATTTTTATTTATTTTAAGGTTAGTACATTAAATTGGTGTATGAGACTTTCTTGTTTGTGGGAAAGGAATCCCTTCCCCTCAATGATTTGACTAGTAAAGTCTACGAAGGTATACATACCCTATACCCTACATCCCTATGGATTTGAACTTGTGACCTCTTAAGAGGAAACACATGTTCTTAACCATTAGGTCCACTAAAACTATATATTTTTATATTAAAATAAAAATATTTATTTATTCATTTTAATAAATATATATATTGATTTAATTGGTTAATAAAATGCTTTTAAAACTTTGTTTTAACTTTCAAATTCATAAATTCAATTAATTTTAGTTGGAACCATAAATAATAATAATAATAATATAAGATAATATTTTTAATCAAAACCATGGTAAAAAATGATCAAAGTGATTGATTAATTAATGGCTTTGATAATTTTGGGAGTCCAAATACTACTTTACATAACTCAAAGTTGTGCTTGTTCATATATATATTAACTTGCTTCAATTTGAGGATTTTGAAAATTAAAAAAAACATCATTGTTAAAGTCTTGGTTTTAAACTTAGTTGTATATAATAGGTAAATACCTGTGAAATTTAAGTATTGGGGAACACATTTTCATTCATTTATATTAATATCTTTTGAAATATGTATTAGCTCACTGCAATTTGTTCAATGTAGTTGTGGAGGAAGTGAGGATGACACTTTTGGCATGTGAAGGAACTAAGTTGAAAGGTTTCCATGACAGAATTTATGAAACCTAGTTGATGAGGACATAATCCATAGGATGTTAGATCTCGATGATCTTTACACCAAAGAAGAAAGATAGGCGTTGTCTAAACATTCTAAGTTTTGGCTCTTTTTGTTGGATTTCGTCGACATAATTATGGACGAAATCTCAATTTTTAGTTAATTAGTCGACATAATTATGGACAAAATCTCAATTTTTAGTTAATTAGTCAACATAATTATGGACGAAATCTCAATTTTTAGTTGTTTAAATTGCATTTATGAAAGTATATATGAATTCAACCTCACGGGCACTTGAATTATATAGACTTATCCACTCAAATCTACAAATACAACAATTTCTTGTTGGAACACAAATGCTCTAAGCTATAGAGACAGTGGCCTAAAGGTGAGTAGCATTTGGCTTCCCTTGATTAACTAACTCAGTGAAACCTAGAAGATGAGGAAGATGAGGTTTGACACTTTCTTTTCTTTTCTTTAGATTTTTTTATTTCCTTAGAGTTCTTAATCTTTGAAGTTTCTTAACATTATATACTAAAATTATATTAAAACCCTAATTTTTAATAATACTTTAGTTTCCTTTTTATACTAAAAATTTCAACTTTAAATTAAGACTTAGATTTAAGTTTCTATTACACTAATTATCAATTTAATATACTTTATAATTAAACCTAATAAGATTAATAAAAAACTTCGATCCTAATACATACTTCACGTGATTCTACATGTTCATTATATATTATAGTGTTTATATAACTTATTTAAAGGATCTTTTAGAGTTTATTATATATTTTACATTACAATTTAGATCTTTTATCTATAATATTACACTAATATTATTATTACAATTAATAACTAAATAAGTTTTTTAGGATTTATTTACAAAACATTATAATTTAGTTCATTAATCACATAATTTTAATATTTTGTCTAGCATCATGTATAGATTTGTGGCTTATATTTTTGACAAGTAATTTTGAAGATGATCCACTTTCAGATTGGATTACAATGACTTTAATTATGGACAATCTAAAGATCTACAATCATTATTATTTTTCATAAATTTTGTTCAACACTAATGCTCCATGCTTCTTTGTAACATTATCTTGAATAATGATTTTTCGTACTCCTTTATATCTATTTCATTGTTTACATATTGTTGAAAATCATAATGTACAATTGAAAATGTTAAAGTTAAGAAATAATGTTGAAATATCACTAAATTGTTAAGTAATCATTCTTATAAATTGCTAAGTAATCATTTTAGGAGACAATGTTGTGAGGTCGTTTCCGCCTGTGAATAAAGAGTAATGACAATTCCCATTATATTGTGAATATGATGGTTATTACCCATAATAAAAATTTAGGCAAGAGACTAAGTTGTGTGAGGTCATTTTCTATCAATAAAGAGTAATGACAAATTTTCATTATATTGTGAATATGATGGTCATTATCCATAATAAGAATCTAGGCAAGAGACTAAGTTGTGTGAGGTCATTTCTTATCAATAAAGAGTAATGAAAAATTCTCATTATATTATGAATATGATGGTGATTACCCGTAATAAAAATTTAGGCAAGAGACTAAGTTGTGTGAAATTATTTTCTAGCAATAAAGAATAATGACAAATTCCCCATAATATTGTGAATATGATGGTGGCTACCCATAATAAAAATATAAGAAAATAAATAGTAATGACAAATTTTCGTTACATTGTGAATATCATGATGATTATTCATAATAAAAAATTTAGGCAAAAGATTAAATTGTATAAGATCATTTCCTAACAATAAAAGGTAACATTTGATAAATTCTCCATAATATTATGAATACTCAACAATAAAGAGTAATTACGCCGAAAGGCATACACCTATTAATAATGGGCAGATTTAATAGGAGTTTAGTGTTTAATAAATTTTCTATGAACAAGATTAAATATGGTTGGAATATTCTTAGTAGTCACACAAAATAAATGGCTCTGATTTCAATCATTAATTTCCTAGCTATTATAAAGACATCCGTCTATGTGTTTACTTTTTTACATTTACCTAATCATATTTAAAAATTACTTTGATAGCTAACTGATTGCCACGTAAGTGATTAACAAAAATTAAAATATTAACACCAGATAAATGAAACACAACCGTTTATTTGTTAATCAATAATAAAATTTAATATATGCTTTTAAAGATTCTTTTCATCTTATCAGAGTTTTGATGTTGATCAGCCACATAATATGTGGCTGTGTTAGTGATAAGTTTTTATGCCCTATTATATTACGAAAAATTAGGAAGTCGTAATTCTCAACCACATAAGATGTCGACGAGATGAGAAAGAAGTTGACGTTAAATACAATTCTAAGATGTTGACGTTGAGGATTCCGAAAAATTAAGAAGTCGTAATTCTCGACCACATAAGATGTCGACGAGATGAGAAGTTGACGATAAATACAATTCTAAGATGTTGACGTTGACGATTCCGAAAAATTAGGAAGTCGTAATTCTCGACCACATAAGATGTCGACGAGATAAGAAGTTGACGATAAATACAATTCTAAGATGTTGACGTTGAGGATTCCGGTAGTGCGGTAGGGGTTCTATGGATCTAAGTGCTCGGCTTCGATAAAACCTCGGGAAAAAATCTATATATATGAGCAGTAGCAATTTCGTTTCACAATTGTGGAGGGCAGAGAAATCTGTGACACGCAGAATCACTATGGGTTTGGCTGTAGAAATCGCTGTAGATGATGTAGAAAGACGCGTAGGCGATTATCATTCCAACCTGTGGGACGATGATTTCATACAGTCTCTCTCAACGCCTTATGGGGTCATTCTCTTTCATTTCAATTCATTCTTTCATTCTGTATAAAATAGTACCATATTTGTAGTTTGGATTTGGAATATAGCACTGAACTGCACTGCAATTAACTATTTGGGCAGGCATCTTCGTACCGTGAACGTGCTGAGAGACTTGTTGGGGAGGTGAAGGAGATGTTCACTTCAATTTCAATTGAAGATGGAGAATTAACGAGTGATCTCCTTCAACGCCTTTGGATGGTCGATAACGTTGAACGTTTGGGGATCAGCAGACATTTCGAAAATGAGATAAAAGCAGCCATTGATTATGTTTACAGGTCAATTCAGATGGCAATATTGTYATTGTTTATTTTTACCCMGAAAGGTGTACACTTATTGACAATGGGCAGATTTAATAAGGGTTTAGTGTTTAATAAGTTTTCTATGGACAGGATTGGAATATTCTTAGTAGTCACACAAAATAAATGGCTGTGATTTCAATCATTAACTTCTTAGCTATTAAAAAGACATCAGTTTATGTGTTTACTTTTTTACATTTATCTAATCATATTTAAAATTTACTTTGATAGCTAACTGATTACCACTTAAATGATTTACAGAAATTAAAATATTAACACCTCCCAGTTTATTTGTTAATCAATAATAAAATTTAATAACTTTGAGGGTTATCCAGCTACTATATTAACAGCTATGCTAGTTTAATATTCTAATACAGATATGCTAATGATAAATTATTTTGACCAGCAGCTATTGGAGCGATAAAGGCATTGTACGTGGGCGAGATAGTGCTGTTCCTGATCTCAACTCAACTGCTTTGGGGTTTAGAACTCTTCGACTCCATGGATACACTGTGTCTTCAGGTATATATTTATAAAGAATTTTTCCATTTACACAGCATTTGTTAATGGATAAATTCTTCCATTTACACAATATTTGTTAATGGATCTACATTCCTGTGTACTAGATTTTTTTATTTAAAAACATATCAAAATTGCAAAGATAAATCTTTATAATTTTTCACTGGAAAAAACATTGAAAAAAATATTCTACCTATATATATATAGCTATTATAATCCATATCAAAAGTTTCTTGTTTTGTGAACAAAAGTAGTGTTAAAAATATAATCAAGATAATGTGGAGGATCCTGACTTAACTTGATTGTAGATAATATGGAGGACCCTGACTTAACCTGGAGACATTCCCAGACAGCAAAGTAAACAGATAATTTTGATGTGGTTAATATTCATCTTGCTACTTAGTATTGATATCCACCTTGTATTGAATGTTGTAAGAGATGGTATATTGCTAACTGTTAGACAATCACATATCAAAGTCCCAGCAACAAAGTCAATCAGTAACTTTATTAGCTGACCACAGCTAAGTCCACTGTTAACGTCACAACCTGCCTATGGAATGCCATGACAACTGCTATAATCCACTAGATATTACTAAATGTCTTTTAGACTTCAGTAGATACTGCTAAATTTCATAGTCCAAAAATTCTACTTTTTGACCTTTCTCTTTCAGTATTTTCCCAATCCTTTTTAGATGGGCAGATTTAAGTAATTTTTCAACATACTGAATTTGTTTTTGCATTCAGAAATGAATTTTAAACAACAGAAAATAGTGATTTCTTACATATTTATGTGTCAGATTCCAGAAAAACAAAACAAAACATATAATTACTGTACACCTATTGACAATGGGCAGATTTAATAGGGGTTTAGTGCTTAATAAGTTTTTTATGGATAGGATTAAGTATGGCTGGAATATTCTTAGTAGTCACACAAAATAAATGGCTGTGATTTCAATCATTAATTTCCTAGCTATTATAAAGATATCCGTTTATGTGTTTACTTTTTTACATTTCCCTAATCATATTTAAAAATTACATTGATAACTAACTGATTGCCAGGTAAGTGATTAACATAAATTAAAATATTAACACTAGATAAATGAAGTGCAAGCCTTAACCAAGGTAGCAATATTGAAATAGAGTTAAAAAAGGTTTGAGTCAAATATATTTAAGTTGTCATCTTCTACAGATCACTTTGCTGGGAAATTAATACAAGTTTTCATTTTATAAATAGATGTTTTTAAAGTTTTCCAAGACCGAAAGGGGGAGTTTGCCTGCTCTGCCATCCCAACAGAGGGAGACATCAAAGGCGTTCTCAATTTACTCCGGGCCTCCTACATTGCTTTTCCTGGGGAGAAAGTTATGGAAAAGGCTCAAACTTTCGCTGCAACATATTTAAAAGAAGCCCTGCAAAAGATTCAGGTCTCGAGTCTTTCGCGAGAGGTGAGGCAGCTGTAAAAATGTAGAACCTCCTGATCACATGATATTATATTTTATTCTAATTTTATTTCTTTTGTTTTATAACACCAATTTTGTGGTTCGCAGATAGATTACGTTCTGGAATATGGGTGGCTCACAAATTTTCCGAGATTGGAAGCGAGGAATTACATTGACGTATTTGGAGAGGAGATTTGTCCTTACTTTAAGTAAGTACATAGTTAGGGATAAACATAGTTACTGGGAGATAGTTCTGTGGAGATAATAGTAAAAATATTAAATTGTAATGGAGGTAGTTTTGAATTTTATGTATGGAATTATCTCCACAGAATTTACTGTTTTTCTATATATCAAATGTGGTTGTGCTTTATCTGAAAATATCCAATCTAAATCATTGAAATTGACAATTTTATAATTTTTTTTAATTTTTTTTTTAGGATTTTGAATAAAACTAAATAAAAAAAGTAATCAATAAAAGAATAAAAAAACTATATCCTTCATAAATAGGACCATTATTTCACTAGGATCATTATTTCACTAATCATGTAGTGACATCTAAATTACTGAAATTTTGAACATTGAATTTTCTTTCCATTTTCTTTTCAGGAAGCCATGTATGATGGTTGAGAAACTTTTAGAACTTGCAAAATTAGAGTTCAATCTCTTTCACTCCTTACAACAGACGGAGTTAAAACATGTCTCCAGGTGATGAATTGTGCCATTGGATTTAATCATTTTCAAACATAAACTTGGATTTAGGTGATCTAATTTAATATTCATCTATCAATTTTGTGTGCAGATGGTGGAAAGATTCGGGTTTCTCTCAACTTACGTTCACTAGGCATCGTCACGTGGAATTTTACACATTGGCCTCTTGCATTGCTATTGAGCCCGAACATTCTGCATTCAGATTAGGCTTTGCTAAAGTGTGTTATCTTGGAATAGTTTTGGATGATATTTATGACACTTTTGGAAAGATGAAGGAGCTTGAACTTTTTACAGCAGCAATTAAGAGGTGATCATGATTATTTCAATAGATTGTTCACTGTTAGTTTATGCAATATTTTAAATGTTCTAAAACTAGCACAGCTACTAATTCGTGGTTGAGAACGTTGAAAGGTCATCTTATTTAATCATTTAAACGTGGCAATTACATATCCTTACAATGATTTTTTAATGTGATTAGGTCAATGTTAAAAAGTAAACATGTTCAAAATGTGATGTCTTGATAAATGCAAGAAAGTTATGAACAATAAATCTGACCCTTTGATTTTGGAGGATGACTAAGAATATACCAGCATCTTCAATGCATAGCCATCAGATTAGATCAGATTAGGGTTTAAGGTTAAATAAGGTTAAAAAACCATTAATTGTGCCCATTGTCAATAGATGTATGCCTTTAGACTTAAAAATTTTAAATGTTCTATTTTTTAGAGTGATTTTTTTTATTTGATTTTGTTCCAAATCTTGTGAAAAATAGTTAGATCTATAAATTTTGATCATTAAAATCTGGTGAAGAATTTGGATTTCAATCATCAAAACTCTTTAAAAAAAAAGTTACATGATCACAAGTCACTTTTACTACCAATACTTTTAACCATAATTACCAAGTTCGAATTCGGATTTCAATGATCAAAACTCTTTAAAAAATGATTTAAAATATAATAAAGATTTAAGTAAAATAATTTTAAAGATTTAAGTAAAATAATTTTAAGTATGAATGAATTATTTTGTAATATAAAAACACTGACTGATCCAAAATTGTGATTATGATGTATCAGGTGGGATCCATCAACCACAGAGTGCCTTCCTGAATATATGAAAGGAGTATACATGGCCTTTTACAATTGTGTCAATGAACTGGCTCTACAGGCGGAGAAAACTCAAGGCCGAGATACGCTCAACTATGCGCTAAAAGCTGTATGGAACAATAGTAAATCGAAATAGATAGATTTATTTGCACATAAAAAAAGATTTTCGATGCATAACTTTTTTTTGTTGTGCAGTGGGAAGCTTTATTTGATGCGTTTTTGGAAGAAGCAAAGTGGATCTCGAGTGGTTATCTGCCG
>ML786149.1:683786-726572 GCA_009831015.1 Picea engelmannii | reverse complement strand
CGTTATCGACCATCCAAAGGCGTTGAAGGAGATCACTCGTTAATTCTCCATCTTCAATTGAAATTGAAGTGAACATCTCCTTCACCTCCCCAACAAGTCTCTCAGCACGTTCACGGTACGAAGATGCCTGCCCAAATAGTTAATTGCAGTGCAGTTCAGTGCTATATTCCAAATCCAAACTACAAATATGGTACTATTTTATACAGAATGAAAGAATGAATTGAAATGAAAGAGAATGACCCCATAAGGCGTTGAGAGAGACTGTATGAAATCATCGTCCCACAGGTTGGAATGATAATCGCCTACGCGTCTTTCTACATCATCTACAGCGATTTCTACAGCCAAACCCATAGTGATTCTGCGTGTCACAGATTTCTCTGCCCTCCACAATTGTGAAACGAAATTGCTACTGCTCATATATATAGATTTTTTCCCGAGGTTTTATCGAAGCCGAGCACTTAGATCCATAGAACCCCTACCGCACTACCGGAATCCTCAACGTCAACATCTTAGAATTGTATTTATCGTCAACTTCTTATCTCGTCGACATCTTATGTGGTCGAGAATTACGACTTCCTAATTTTTCGGAATCGTCAACGTCAACATCTTAGAATTGTATTTATCGTCAACTTCTCATCTCGTCGACATCTTATGTGGTCGAGAATTACGACTTCTTAATTTTTCGGAATCCTCAACGTCAACATCTTAGAATTGTATTTAACGTCAACTTCTTTCTCATCTCGTCGACATCTTATGTGGTTGAGAATTACGACTTCCTAATTTTTCGTAATATAATAGGGCATAAAAACTTATCACTAACACAGCCACATATTATGTGGCTGATCAACATCAAAACTCTGATAAGATGAAAAGAATCTTTAAAAGCATATATTAAATTTTATTATTGATTAACAAATAAACGGTTGTGTTTCATTTATCTGGTGTTAATATTTTAATTTTTGTTAATCACTTACGTGGCAATCAGTTAGCTATCAAAGTAATTTTTAAATATGATTAGGTAAATGTAAAAAAGTAAACACATAGACGGATGTCTTTATAATAGCTAGGAAATTAATGATTGAAATCAGAGCCATTTATTTTGTGTGACTACTAAGAATATTCCAACCATATTTAATCTTGTTCATAGAAAATTTATTAAACACTAAACTCCTATTAAATCTGCCCATTATTAATAGGTGTATGCCTTTCGGCGTAATTACTCTTTATTGTTGAGTATTCATAATATTATGGAGAATTTATCAAATGTTACCTTTTATTGTTAGGAAATGATCTTATACAATTTAATCTTTTGCCTAAATTTTTTATTATGAATAATCATCATGATATTCACAATGTAACGAAAATTTGTCATTACTATTTATTTTCTTATATTTTTATTATGGGTAGCCACCATCATATTCACAATATTATGGGGAATTTGTCATTATTCTTTATTGCTAGAAAATAATTTCACACAACTTAGTCTCTTGCCTAAATTTTTATTACGGGTAATCACCATCATATTCATAATATAATGAGAATTTTTCATTACTCTTTATTGATAAGAAATGACCTCACACAACTTAGTCTCTTGCCTAGATTCTTATTATGGATAATGACCATCATATTCACAATATAATGAAAATTTGTCATTACTCTTTATTGATAGAAAATGACCTCACACAACTTAGTCTCTTGCCTAAATTTTTATTATGGGTAATAACCATCATATTCACAATATAATGGGAATTGTCATTACTCTTTATTCACAGGCGGAAACGACCTCACAACATTGTCTCCTAAAATGATTACTTAGCAATTTATAAGAATGATTACTTAACAATTTAGTGATATTTCAACATTATTTCTTAACTTTAACATTTTCAATTGTACATTATGATTTTCAACAATATGTAAACAATGAAATAGATATAAAGGAGTACGAAAAATCATTATTCAAGATAATGTTACAAAGAAGCATGGAGCATTAGTGTTGAACAAAATTTATGAAAAATAATAATGATTGTAGATCTTTAGATTGTCCATAATTAAAGTCATTGTAATCCAATCTGAAAGTGGATCATCTTCAAAATTACTTGTCAAAAATATAAGCCACAAATCTATACATGATGCTAGACAAAATATTAAAATTATGTGATTAATGAACTAAATTATAATGTTTTGTAAATAAATCCTAAAAAACTTATTTAGTTATTAATTGTAATAATAATATTAGTGTAATATTATAGATAAAAGATCTAAATTGTAATGTAAAATATATAATAAACTCTAAAAGATCCTTTAAATAAGTTATATAAACACTATAATATATAATGAACATGTAGAATCACGTGAAGTATGTATTAGGATCGAAGTTTTTTATTAATCTTATTAGGTTTAATTATAAAGTATATTAAATTGATAATTAGTGTAATAGAAACTTAAATCTAAGTCTTAATTTAAAGTTGAAATTTTTAGTATAAAAAGGAAACTAAAGTATTATTAAAAATTAGGGTTTTAATATAATTTTAGTATATAATGTTAAGAAACTTCAAAGATTAAGAACTCTAAGGAAATAAAAAAATCTAAAGAAAAGAAAAGAAAGTGTCAAACCTCATCTTCCTCATCTTCTAGGTTTCACTGAGTTAGTTAATCAAGGGAAGCCAAATGCTACTCACCTTTAGGCCACTGTCTCTATAGCTTAGAGCATTTGTGTTCCAACAAGAAATTGTTGTATTTGTAGATTTGAGTGGATAAGTCTATATAATTCAAGTGCCCGTGAGGTTGAATTCATATATACTTTCATAAATGCAATTTAAACAACTAAAAATTGAGATTTCGTCCATAATTATGTTGACTAATTAACTAAAAATTGAGATTTTGTCCATAATTATGTCGACTAATTAACTAAAAATTGAGATTTCGTCCATAATTATGTCGACGAAATCCAACAAAAAGAGCCAAAACTTAGAATGTTTAGACAACGCCTATCTTTCTTCTTTGGTGTAAAGATCATCGAGATCTAACATCCTATGGATTATGTCCTCATCAACTAGGTTTCATAAATTCTGTCATGGAAACCTTTCAACTTAGTTCCTTCACATGCCAAAAGTGTCATCCTCACTTCCTCCACAACTACATTGAACAAATTGCAGTGAGCTAATACATATTTCAAAAGATATTAATATAAATGAATGAAAATGTGTTCCCCAATACTTAAATTTCACAGGTATTTACCTATTATATACAACTAAGTTTAAAACCAAGACTTTAACAATGATGTTTTTTTTAATTTTCAAAATCCTCAAATTGAAGCAAGTTAATATATATATGAACAAGCACAACTTTGAGTTATGTAAAGTAGTATTTGGACTCCCAAAATTATCAAAGCCATTAATTAATCAATCACTTTGATCATTTTTTACCATGGTTTTGATTAAAAATATTATCTTATATTATTATTATTATTATTTATGGTTCCAACTAAAATTAATTGAATTTATGAATTTGAAAGTTAAAACAAAGTTTTAAAAGCATTTTATTAACCAATTAAATCAATATATATATTTATTAAAATGAATAAATAAATATTTTTATTTTAATATAAAAATATATAGTTTTAGTGGACCTAATGGTTAAGAACATGTGTTTCCTCTTAAGAGGTCACAAGTTCAAATCCATAGGGATGTAGGGTATAGGGTATGTATACCTTCGTAGACTTTACTAGTCAAATCATTGAGGGGAAGGGATTCCTTTCCCACAAACAAGAAAGTCTCATACACCAATTTAATGTACTAACCTTAAAATAAATAAAAATAAAAATATATTATCCACTTTTGATTTTTCATTAATTTTAATATAAATAAATAAAAATTGATGAGATTTATTATGTACTACATCACATGATCTTGCCAATGTATTTATAAATTACATTGTATTTTAATTATTACATGGTCTTGCCAATGTATTTATAAATTACATTGTATTTTAATTATTATTTTTTTAATTAATTATGGCTAATGGATATGAAATTATTATTTTTTTAATTAATTATGGCTCGGGGATATGAATTTTAGAGTGTGACTCTAAGAGTCTCCTCTTTTTATTCCTAGAAATAACATGCTTCATGAATGAAACCATCAACGCAATATATTGGATTGTGATTTTTTTTTATAGGTGGTCTCAATAATATCGTTTTTTGGGGGTTGAGTAATAATGTATGTAATAATTTTGATTTATGGTTTATTTGTAATAGATGAATAAGGATTTGGAAACTTCTAAACCTTTTGATGGAAATGTGTTTAATTTATATTTATAGAAAATAGATTTTTTATTGGTCATTTTGATCATATATAAATGTTTAAAAGTAAATAAAAAGTTGATTTTTTTTTAATATAAATTTATTTTTTTATATATAATTTTTAATTGAAAAAAAATTAAATAATGTAATTTTTTTTTAAATAATTTATAATATTTGAAATATCTTTAATTCTTATTATATTATAAAATAATTTAATTCTTAATTTTTATTTTATATATATATATATATATAATTTGGCTTGGTCTTGAAGATGATCTAGCTGTGGAATGTGAACTCATACATTAGGATGGGTTATAAATTTTTTGCTTAACCTAACATCTATGGCCTGGTAAATAAGTCTTTATTTTCTCTTTTACTTCTTAGAAGTAGTTTAACACTAACTCAATAAATTAATCATATGATAATTATGAGTAATTATATTATAATACAATGAGGATAATTTACCATGCCATTTTCGTAATTTAACATATATATCTAAATATATGCATATTTATTTATTTACTGTGAAAAATGATTAATTATATTCAACCACAAATTATTCATTTATTAATTATATTCTAATATAATTGTATTTAATTATATTATAATATGATTAATTTATATCAAAGGGGCACTTAGGATTATCAATACCCATTAATACCTAAGCACTACATCAGGTTTTTATGAACCCAAATCTAGTAAACTTGAGGTCCCACTCATATTGTGTCTTTATAATTTATTATATATTCATATAATATAATTAATTCCACTAATATAATAAATTAATTCCACTTAACGTTGATTATAACATTGGGATAAGGGAAAATGGATTCGACCTTCCATCGTTTTTGCTCTTACGCTCTATCTTCCCTCCAAACTCTCGAAGCCCCGAACTCTTATATCATCATATAATATAATTAATTCCACTAATATAATAAATTAATTACACTTAAAGTTAATTATAACATTAGAATAAGGAAAAATGAATTCTAACTTCGATCGTTTTTACTCTTACACTCTATCTTCCCCAACATCTCGGAATCCTGAAGCTCCTAACTCATGAAGAGCCCATGCTTACAAGTGAAACCATCATCCCACATGTTGGGATGATAATCGCCTAGGCGTCTTTCTACATCATCTACAGCCAAACCCATAGTGATTGTACGTGTCACAGATTTCTCTCGCCTACACACTTAGGAATGGCCTGCACAATTGTGAAACGAAATTGCTCATGTTCATATATATAGATTTTTTATGGAAGTCGAGAACTTAGATCTATAGAACCCCTACGACACTACCGGAATCCTCAACATCTTAGAATTGTATTTATCGTCAACGTCTCAACTCGTCAACATCTTATGTGGTCGAGAGTTACGACTTCCTAATTTTTCGTAATGACTCAAACTCGTTATAATATGCGCATAAAACATTTTCACGACCTCCTAATTTTTCGTAATGTTTCAACTTTGTTACACTATGGGCATCTAGATTCATTACTAATTTCACTACGACACCTTCCATCACAATTTAGTCCACATTTTTTTTCAAAAAAATATGTTTCTATCACAATTTCGTCCACATCTTTTTTAGAAAAAATATGTTTGTTCACAAAAGTTCTAATCTATTCATTACACCTAAAGTACTTGTAATTATCTCATAGATGACTCATCACATCTTAGATTAGTCATGGGATATATATCACCCCCACTAGATAATCCAATAATCTACTCACCCACTCTTATGGTCATCTAGATTCATTACTAACTTCACTACAACACTTTTCATGACAATTTACTTCACATTTTTATGTCCAAAAAATATGTTTATCCACAAAAGTTCTAGTTTATTCATTACATTTGCAATTATCTCATAAATAGCTCATCTCAACTTAAACTAGTCATGGGATATATACCACCCCCACTAGATAATCCAATACTCTACTCACCCACCCCATTGGATTAGTTAGGGGCCATAGCCCACCCTAACTAGATAATCCAATATTCTACTCAAGATCGCCCTTAAACTATGGGGTGGTAGGGATGGTGCATGTTTATTGGTATGGATGAATTATTATGAGTTAGCAAGCAATCATAACTTTTTTAAGAGTATCATGTTATAACCTAAATATAGTCCTTGACATGTAACATATAAGAAGTTAGATTTATTTTCAACCTTCAAAGATAATGTAATGAAGAAAGAAGAAACAAAATATCTGCTTTTTCAACTTTGAGAAAAAAAATTGTTGTAATTGTTTTTTTATAAAAAAAATTAATATAAATATCTAATTTCATTTTCAAAGTGGATTTTAATCATTTTAAAACATAATTAAAGTACTTCAATTCCTTTTTATAAATACTAAGAATGATGGATCTCAATTATTAATGAACATAATTAAATTTTATAAGATTATTAGAAAATATATATATATATATATTTCTCTTTCTTATGAAACTTCAACGTTTATATATGCCATGATTTTTGTTGATTTGATTAGGAAAATTGATTAGGAAATGTATTGAGTCCAAATATGCCTTATTACTATTTAAGATAAACAATTTACATCAAGAATATTTTTTGAAGTTTTTAGATCCTTTTAAGATTGCAAACACGTTTTTCTCTAGAAAACACCTATTATGGGTAGTCACCATCATATTCACAATATCGTGGGGAATTTGTGTTTCTAGGAAATGGTCTCACACAATTTAGTCTCATGCCTAGTTTTTTATTATGTGTAGTCACCATCATATTCACAATGTCATGGGGAATTTTTCGTTTCTCTTTATTGCTAGGAAATTACCTCACATAACTTGTTAGGAAATGACCTCACATGACTTGTTAGGAAATGACCTCACACAACTTCGTCTCTTTCCTAGATTTTTATTATCGCTAGTCACCATTTTATTCACAATATAATGGGAATTTGTCATTACTCTTTATTTCTAGGAAATGACCTCACACAACAGTGTATATTGCCTAGATTTTTAAGATCGATTACTTACCAGGGGGAAGTAGGCCAGTATGTTGATGTTGAAATTGCACTATGATAAGGGTGAGCTCTTGTCCCTAGTTTTTGTTTCCATGTAGGTATGAAAAAACCATGCCTATGTATAAGGGTAATTGTTATAGTTGAGATTCCCTAGTTTCAAGCATTAGTGATTTCTTTCCCATCCCGTGTGAGAGAACTACAAGGAAGTGGTATAGCCTAAGGGATTGTTTATTAGTGACGGGAATATCATTCCTTGTGTTGTTGATCCAGTTGGATATTGGTGGCCACCCACCTATTCCAACTAGCTCATCTTGACAGTTTTTAGTTTAGCATGTTTCTCTATAATGATGAC
This sequence comes from Picea engelmannii, assembly GCA_009831015.1. NCBI lineage: Eukaryota > Viridiplantae > Streptophyta > Pinopsida > Pinales > Pinaceae > Picea > Picea engelmannii. Next base: position 718,934 of record ML786149.1, on the reverse strand, counting down.
ATTTCATTGTAATTGTGGGTTCTGCACTTTCGGGGCTACCCTGAATCCCTACACAGCATCCAATTGGATATTGGTGGCTTCCCACCTATTCCAACCGGCTTATTTTGGAATTTTTCATGTCAATACATCTTTCTGTACTTCTAGGGTCATTTTGAAGCCCTAAACATTGTTTATTTTTGGCTTGCCACAGTCAAATTGTATACAAAGTTAGATTTTGATGTAATAATGTGTATTTCTTGAAAAGACCTTTCCAACGGGCTATCACATGCCTAAAACGAAGGTCGTATGAAAAAGTTACGACCCCGAGAAGTTAAGGTACCAACTTACCCATCGGGGCCCACATAACTTTTGGTGTTTCATCTCCTAGGGTTAGGTTTTTGAATGTCTAGGGTTTTTGCATGCATGAGTAATGTTAAAAAGGCCTCTGGAGCCTCACTGTAATCATTCTACTTAGACGAATGCGCGTAGATTTTATCAGACTAATCGGTAAGTGAGGACACAAACAAATCTCCCTAACTTCCATAGGAAGCTAGAACAAAACAAGACAAAATACACACTTCACCTTAAACTTCATTTTTAGATAAACTAGTTTAGAGAGGTACAAGTGGCATACCTTTTAAATGACGCTTGATCCTCGCTAGTGTTGTCCTTGTAGCTCCTTCTTTGAGTTTGTGGAATGGTGAGCCTGTCTAAGAAGCACAAACCAACAAAGAGGGAAAACAAAGATATATATATTCCAATGAATTCTATGTACAAGATCAAGGAGTTATACAATAAAATTTAAGACACCTTTATAGGGAAGAAATGTATTGCTTCTTTATATTAAATGGAAAGTGGAGAATACAATTCCCATGCCTTGATGTTGCAAGGTCCCCTTTCAATGGATCTTTTCTCCAACACACACACTTTTTCTTCAATGCCTTTGATGAAGAAGATCCACAATCTGACTTAGAGAACTAAAGCCAAGATCTCAAGCATAATCTCTAGTAGAACTCTTCATGCATATGCAAACCCTTGCAAACCTTAGCCTTTTCCATGATAGATCCATCTTTATATAGTGTTAAAGAGAGATGGATGAGGAGATTAGGATGATCCCACTAAATCAGAGAAGCGAGTAAGATCCAAACCGATTGGAGGACACCTCATCTTCTAGAAGATTCCCTTCTAGAACATTCATGAATTTTGACTTTTCCTTTGCTTAAGCATCGTCGCACCCTATGTACAGGAAGCATGCGATGGTGTCGCCGTTAGTCTTAGTGCAAAGTGCGACAATCATGCATCGTCACACCCCATGCATACAACAGGGTATGTTGGCATAGGGGAGGACCCAGGGTTCAATGCTACAACAACGCACCAACAAAACCCTAACTAGCATCCCTTTCGGAAACACCTGCGAAGCAGGTGAAGTCTCACCCGAGGTAGAGGCAGGGGTGGTTGCAGGACTCAAGTGTTTGCAACCTTAGTTGGGACACATATTTGTGATTGTAATACTTAACAGAACACTTAGCACCAACAGTTCCTCAATATTTAACCATTATTCTATTGTGCAAGTAAAACAGAGCATCGCATCGTTCACTCAGATCTGATGTATATAATCACTTTATCATAAATAGGTAGATTAGATCTAGCAGATCAAGCACTAAGCACATTCATAGAGGTCAGATCTACATTCTTACACATCATTAGTACAAAGCATAAGCAGATTTGTCTATCTCTATCAAAGCACTTAGCACATAACACATAAACACATCATAACATCGCACAGAGCAGATATAACACAGTATTTATGTGGTTCACCCCAACCCTAGGGCCATGTCCACCAACTCTTCTTATTTATTAGCTTCTCCAATAGGTTACATGCACAGAACCTTAAAACCTTACTCCGCATAGGACAGAAGATCTACACAGTTTGCTAGATCCTTCTTCCTTGCGTTATAGCACAAAACCCTCCACAATCTCTTAGAATGACTTGCACTTGGCTCTGTAAGTCTCACACAATATGCACGAAGCCTTACACTTATCGATCACACAGATCCCACTCCTAGCACTTAGCCAACTTGCACAACACTTGCGCACTATTCAACTACCTATGTAAACAATTGATAGGCCTTATCTTGCACAGGTTGGATTTTCTGAGTTATCTCCATAAATCTACTTTGGATAGTATGGATTTGTTGTTGGGCGGTGCGCTTCTCTTGGGAGCGCTTCATTATTTCCACATCTGACAGGGACTTCAGCTATGCTTGTATCTTTTCATCTTGATACTTCACCTCTTGGAGTTGCGACTCCAGTGCTCTTAATTCTAGACTCTCAATGAGTCACTCATATGTCAGGGCACTATGATCAGTGAGTTCCTTACATTCCATGGCAAGAGCCTTGATTCGTTCAACTGTGCTCCTGGCAGTTGCTTCTCGTTGGTCCCTTACATCCTGTGGGGTCTCGGGCACTATGCGTAGCTCCAAGTCTATTATGCTTTGTTGTGGCTTCTGGATGGCCTCTGTGAGCCGGTCTACTTGCTTCGTGACTTGATCCTCTTTCTTTATTTATGTGACTATCACAGAGAAAAGTGCTCTGTTGATTGCGTCCTTCACTTCGAGCTGCTTGGTGAGCAACTATTCCTTTCCTTGCTGCAACTGTTCTTTTTCTTCATTGGACGTCGCTTGAAGGAAAATGTTTTCCTGTTCTGCATCTCAGCATTGTTCTACAAGTACTCTCTGTACTTGCGTCAAAGCCTGGGTGGCTTGTTCTACTTCCTCTTGTGCTCATCGAAGGCAAGCTTCGACTGTATCAGTGAGCCGGTGGAGTTGAGCTGGTTCATCTCCCAGTTTTGGTGTTTCCAATGGAAGAGGTGCAGTGGATATTGTACGGCTAGACTAAAGGACCTGTTGTACCCCTTGGAGCTCGACCTCAATTCGATTGTAGATCTCCTCCTACCTAACTTCTTGTTTTTCTATTATTTCTAGCGAAGCATTTTTCAGGGCTACTACAATGAAGTCAAAATCATCTGAGGTGAGGATAGTCTGCATTTTGTTCATAGAGGCTTTCGATTTCTTTTGGGAAGAAGGCTTCAGGGGGGAAACCTTCCTTTTATTCAAGGGGTCCTCCTCGTCTCTAGGCGGTGTTACCTCGCCTTTCTTCTGTTCAGCTTCTGCACCATCTATCTCTTCTCCATCACCCCCTCGCTCTGGTGATATGGAAGCAGTCTTCATTGAGGCACTACTTAAATCTTGTACTTCTTCGGTCTTCTTTGTCTTGTTGGGCCCGGGTGTATCTTGTGCAGTTTTTGGGCTATCTATGTCCGATATCTCCGCAGGTTTGATGGAATAAGGAGGTACGCCAACCAGTCCTTGGTGATCTCCTCCAAGTCCTCCTCTGTTATCTTATAGTAGGATTGGAGTTGTTGATTGTGTTCGTCAGCGTGCGTTATGATCTAAATAAAATGTTGGCCTGCGTTGAACTTCATCAAGGGCCTGAACCGGTGTAGAGTGTTCGGATTGATGTGAGGCTCAAACTGGATGGTTGTCTTTAGTTGGTTGTAGTAGGTATGAAAAACAACATTGGACTGCCACTGTTTATTCATATCGCTTGAGTACCACAGTGTACTGAACTTCATGGCCAATGGTTCGAAAGGCTCGATGTCTGAGAAGGTCGCACCTTCCGGTATCTCCCAGGCAATAAAAGTGATCAAGATCAATAGCTAGCTGAAATGAAATTTGTACCCTTGGTCCTGGGCTTCTCTGCAGTCAAGTTCTAATTGGTTCACCAAGTACTTCACCCAGTTCATCTAAATTCCTTATCCGCACTTTCCTATGAGGTCGACTACAAAACCAATGACTTGGGTGGGTCAGTTTTTTCGTACTAACTTCCCTGCAATCAATTGATAGGCGAGGTGTACTGCGACACTATGGATATAATATACCTTGTATCCTCGTGTTCCCTTCTCAACATCGCCATAGGTGTCCTTGATCCTTTGTGCTAGAGCGCGATCCATGGATTTTCCAGGGTAAAAATCCTTTGGATCAAGTCCTTGCATACTAAGCCCGATGATCTGATTGATCAACGTCGGATCCACTATGATATAGCGGTTTAACCATAAATAACTGCCATGGTAGCAAGGTAGCAGTAGCTTGACACATGCATTTACCTCCTGGTGTCGTCCGAAGTGAGTAATCTTCATGACATTGAGCAGGGTGGACTGCGTGAGTTTCATAGTCCACGACTGGGGGATTATCTTTGAATTCTTCCCCTTAGTCTGGGTCAGGTACTTATGTGGGGAAAGCATGTTGTAAACTTTGCGATCTCCGAGGTTGAAGTTGCTAAACTTCAATGCCGCAATCTTATCTTGGTCTACTCAAACTATGTGGATCCCCTTCGGGAGGTACGCAGTGACCAAGGAGTACTCAAAATATCTAGATATGTTGTCTCGATTTATTGCATTGCTCAAAGGTGGTAGATAGGTGGGTAATATGGTCAGGATCAATTTAGCATTCGCTAGATCATCCCTGTGCTTGGTTCTCTTTTCATCAAATGACCGGGATGGTCCAGCTCCGTGAGCAATGGATGAAGAGGTTGGCAGTCCTCTCGTCAATGATGTGTGTACACCTGTAGACATCGACATGACTCTTTCAGTCATGAGGTTGATCAAAACTTCTTCAGCATCTTTCTCTACAGCACTCAATTCATCCAACATACACACTCGGGTTTAACAATCTCAGGTTCGGGGAATAACTTTAGACACTACAATAGGATAGACAGCAAGAGTGTGATGATCACTGTATAAAACTGACTTAGTCTGAGGGCTCAAACTCTTAGTTGGAAAAAGTGTTCTCAATGCGTGGCACGACGGGATAAATAGGTAACTCGGCAATGGGTCGCTTGCAATGGGTATGAAGCCTTCATTAACTCTGTTATGTCTGTTATGGCGTGGTCCAACGGTCTGATGGTGAACCATAATTTCCTTTCTGCCCATTCGGAGCATCGATCGAATGGTTATAACGTCCCCAACGACTATATTGCTTTGCTACGGCGAAGTGCCATGTGTCATTGTTCTGATATCCCAGCGAAGCTCCAATTTTTCATTTTTTTCTTCTACGAGGTTTCCTCTGGAACCTTCTGCAACTTTTTTATCTTAGCTCTCTTCTTACTTAGCTTTCTAGCCTTATTTCCAGTGAGCTTCATCTCGGTATGTCTTTTTCCATTCTGATTCTTATCTTCTTTTGACATAGTGACTTCATGTTGTTGAGATCCTTTCCTAAGATTCAAGGGTAACCCTTCTTCTTCATCTGGAATAGGTACTTCAATCTAGTGGTTCTTATAGTGTTCTTGCAACTTTGACATCCGGGTCTTTGGTGTTAAATGGATTTGATCTGTTCTTTTGTTCTTCAATCAAGTGTGCGATCCTTCTAGTCATGAATTCTTTTAACTCTTGCTTCTTTGTTCTAAAAATTCCTCTTCTTCTTGCCTTTTGGCCTGATCTCTTTCAATCCAAGGTTTTCCTAGTAGCATGGTAAATGGGGCATTGTTATCGATAAATTTAATAATCTCAAAATTTTCCTCTGTCGAAGTTCCATTGGCATTCATAGGTATCCGGGTGAGCCTTCAACACAGGTTTATCAAATTTTCTTTGAATAGACCTATTGCTCCTAGTGAAGGAATCATAGCAGGCTTCCCTATAGCTTCTCACGTTCTCTCTGTCATAATCTTTACCTGTGTTTCATCATCCAGAACACAGTCAATATCGAAGTCTCCTATTCTTGCTTCAAGGCATTCTTTTTCTGTGAAGATCTCTGATAAGTTGACATATCTGTGATCATTCAGGGTTTCTTTTATTTGCAGTAATATAGTTTCTGATTCTTTCTGGGATTTTGTCATAATCTTAGTTTCTGGATCTCCCTTAGGGTTTTCTTGTCTCATGTTCATTCCTTCAAGCTTAGCAATCATTCTATGACAATCCAATACTTCATGGTCCATAGCTTTACAACAAAGACAACTAGGTCTTCTCCCAGGGAATTCCTTAGCAAGATGCCCCGGTCTTCTGCAACTATAACAGAGGGTTAATCCTCTCTTTCGTTTAAATGATCCCCAACCTTTCATGTACTGCACACTAGGATCATGGTAGCAAACCTGCAAAAAATTATTTCTAGGATCCTACATACACTTATTAGTCCAAATATCCTTTCTATGCATAGGTATAACATATTTTTCACTATTGTTATCAGATCTACTCATATCAAATCTTCTTTCATCTATTAATACCCTAGTTTTCAAGCTAGGACATAATCTATCAAACATACCTAGATTCAAACTTTTGAAACAAAAACTTCCACTAATCTTACTTCTACAGAGCACAAAGCTTTCAGATCTAGAAATTTTTCACTACTCTTACCTTTATCAGAGCATGGAGCTTTCAGATCTTACCTCTTTTAATCAAGAATTCTCACTTTTACCTTTCTTAGGGCACAAAGCTTCTAGATCTTACCTCTTTTCTTTAGATTAGACCTCTTTTCCTTATCACAGAACTTGCCAAACTATTAGAGTATTGTGCACTAGAGCAATAGATCTACGCACAGATCTTTCACAATTTCAGATCAAATCTTTACACAAAGCTTCTTCTTCCTCATTTCCCAGCAATCACAATTTCAGGTCCCGGCAATGGTACCATTTGTTGGCACAAGGGCAAACCCAGGGTTCAACGCTACAACAATGCACCAACAAAACCCTAACTACTGGTCCTTTTGGCAACACCTGCAAAGAAGATGAAGTCTCACCCGAGGTAGAGGCAGGGGTGGTTGCAGGACTCAAGTGTCTGAAACCTTAGCTAGGACATGGATCTGTGATTATAATACTTAACAGAGCACTTAGCACCAACAGTTCCTCAATATTTAACCATTATTCTACTGCACGGGTAGAACAAAGCATCACATCATTCACTCAGATCTGATGTATATAAGCACTTTATCATAAACGGGTAGATTAGATCTAGCATATCAAGCACTAAGCACATTCATAGAGGTCAAATCTACATTCTTACACATCATTAGCACAAAGAATAAGCATATTTTTCTATCTCTATCAAAGAACTTAGCACATAACACATAAACACATCAGAGCATCACACAGAGCAGAATAACACAGTATTTACATGGTTCACCCCCACCCTAGGGCTACGTCCACCAAATATTCTTCTTTATTAGCTTCTCCAATAGGTTACATGCATAGAGCCTCAAAACCTTACTCTGCATAGGACAGAAGATATCCTCAGCTTGCTAGATCCTTCTTCCTTTTGTTACAGCACAAATCCCTCCACAGTCTTTTACAATGACTTGCACTTGGATCCACAAGTCTCACACAGTATGCATGAAGCCTTACACTTCTTGATCACAAAGATCCCACTGCTAGAACTTAGCCAACTTGCATAACACTTGCACACTATTCAACTACTTCTTACATTGCCTAGCCTTCTATTTATGCATACAAAATAGGCCTAAACATGGGTAAACCCATGGGCCGACATCCGATTCCCGTTACATATTCCCAAATCCCAAAAAGGACATAAAAAGGGGCCAAGATCCTGCGATCTCTGCTTCATCTTGTGCTCCATCTTTGACAAGCTGTCAAAGTCCCAAAATAGGTCAACTTGACTAAGGAAATCCCAAAACTTGGTCAAGGGCCAACAGGGTGTGACGACCTTCCTTGTTATGGTTTTTGAAAGAGGAAAAGAAAACCACTTTTCTCATGGAGAAGTTTCTTTTAATATTTTCAGGGAACATGAACACATGTTGTCAGTTGATCACTGAGGTGACCAAAATATTTTGTAACAGAATTCCCCCCAAAGTATGAAGTTGGAACTTGTGACAGATGAAATACTTTGTAGAATGTGTGTGTCGAAAATAAGGAGCGCATCAATCGAGAAAAGTGGTTTCTACCATGTTTCTACCATTTTCTGAGGTAGGCGTTCCCATGATCAAACTACAAGTGATTCTAATCATAAGTGTCAAGTGATTCATGGCCACTAAATATACACTATGGATCCATGTCATCGTGATTCAGCATAGCCACCAGAAATACACCGTGAAAATATGCTCTAAAGAATTCAAATTTGGACATAGCCACGAGACATACATAGTGGATCTACATGTCAGTACAAACTTATGAATACTCTGTTGCAACCTTGACCAAAATGATGAGATCTAGGGTTTTCATTTCCATTGTCTCTAAGTACGAATCTAGCCATGTGATTGCAAGTGTTGAAGTTGAACATGGTAGAAACCACTTGATTACCAGTCATTAATGAAAATCGTTAACAAGTGCGAGGGAAATCACCATTGATGTCAATGAATCCCAAGGTACTCTAGTAAAATGAAACGAATGTGAATAAATGAGTTGAAGTAGAACACTTGATGGAATCTTCCAATCAGGGGTCAATGATGTGAACCCACTGTTGAAAGCGAAGAAACCTGCCATTGAGGCATGCAGGCTCTAAGGTACTAAATGATTTTTAAATCTTGTTCCTGGATAATGAGTTGAAGTCGACAAGAAAAGACTCTTCATAGAAGGGCCTTGATGTATCCCCCATCAATGACATGAAATATGTAACATATTTGAAGTAGATCATAGGATGAAGTGATTCGAAACTAACTTAGGGAAGGCCAACATGGTAGAAAATTTATAACTGCAGATGGTCGACTCGATAGAAGGCTTGTTTAGGTTGGACTTCTCTTGAACATATGAATGACACGACAGTTGTATTGGCAACATTGACTCAAATAGGACCCAATATATGAACTTGTGGATGGTCAAATCAGAGACAAATGGATTTCCCAACCCAGATACAAAGATGAAGGGGGGTGTCATGTTCAAGAGTGACTAATACCGCCACTAACACAAATACAGAGATGCATTCCTTTCCCAATTTTCCCCCACTATTTATGGAGAGTACCTATTTATCTTTACGCAAGCTTGAGGAGGATAACATATTCTTGTAAATGTAAGATCATCCTTTAGACGAGTCCCTCGGAGTATGTTTAACGAACCCTAAGAAGGAGTGGTTCGATCCCATATGGGTCTTTCGATGTTTGTTTAATGAGTCCAAAGAAAGAAAACTTAGGGGTTTTTCATTTTTAGAGAGTTTGAAAAACACTTAAAGAGAACTCCATCAATTCTTTTTTCATAAGTTAGTCTGACGAGATCGAAAAAGAGATAACCTACTGTTCATTAGATGTTTTCTTCAATACTTTTACGAGCGTGAAAAGAACAAGGTCGCTCGACCATCCTTTCATGTTTAGGGAGATTGAAAAGAGATTAAAGGATACTCCATAGGTCTCGTTTTTTGTATTACGAATGCAAGTTCAAAAAAAATACAAAAGACTGCTCAATTACGTTCTTATGGTTTCACGAGCGTGAGAAAGAATTAAGACTTTGCTCAGAGTTTTTCCTGAAAAACCCTAAAAGGATCTGTACATAAGAAAAATATGCAAAAATAAATCAAAAAGGGTGGACCCTTGTTTAAACGTCTCATCCCTAGACCTTTTAATCTTCAAAAGTTAACACTTTTCCAAGTTGGTTAGACTTTAGGGCATGGATAAAATATAAAAATAATATAATTTTGCAATAAAAAGTGGTGAAAAACAATAAAATAGGCCCAAAACACCATTTTACCATTTCATTTGCAAATTTACCCAAATAGTGCTCCAAAACCATTTTCTCCCCAAATTTCAACTATCGATTGCGGAGCGTGTGGTGGATCATTTTGTGAACCATCTCCGTCAAACAAGTAATCTTTTTCTTCTTCATCTTTTCATGGGTTCAAAAAAAAAAATCAATCGTCAAAATTGGGTGTTAGGTCGATTTTTTAGGGCTACCTGTGTGTTGAGATCGTCGCAGGTCCACTATATCGTGAACTGCGATGATCTTGCATCATCACAGGAGACCCCATAGGTAGGGTCGACGACATCACTCTACATGAAAGCGCAACCCTGCGACGACCACAACCAAAAATTTGAAAAGATAAACTTTAACTAGAAAAACCCCCAAGAATGAATGTTTTATGTTTCTGACCTTCTTTTAATGTTCCTTGGCAGGATTTCCTTGGTTAAGATGCTCAAGTGGCATGAGCGAGAGCACAAGGAAGAGGATTGTTTTTTCGGGAATGACTCGGGCATAGTTATGGCTCTAAGGCAATGTGGGTTACTGAAGTTTTTTGGGATTCAGGGCATAAGAGCCCAGTTGAGGTTGCTAGAGTATTTGGTTCACATGTGGGATGTGAATGAACAGGCCTTTCGTGGGTGTTCATACACTCACAATAGATATAGAGGATATCTATTTTATGACAGGGTTGTCTCACCGTGGTTCATGGGTATCACTCACAGGTAGCAGGGGCGGAGGTCAACCTATGAATTACTATGTTCACCACCATTGTGTGTCAGGTACCAAAAAACACAGTGGCAAGGTAGCCATCAGAGATGTCCAGGATTTACCGTTTTGGACCATCCTTTACACCATTACCCGCATGGAAGGGAGTGTAGATCCCCATATGGATTTGCAAAGCCATTTTTAGTATGCTATAGAGTGCATGGAACCCAGAGTCTTCAACTAGTGTGAGGGTGTCCTGAAAAGCATGAAAAAACAACTCACAAAGGGTCAAAGCGGTCGGTTGAAACAATTTGGATACGGGTCCATTTTGGTGTCCTTCTTTCTGGAGAGAGATCCTGTCCTATGTTTGTAGGTGGAGTGAGGTATACCCATTCCACATGATCCATGGATGAATAGGTGGGTGGATATAATGGCTCGACATGGTGGTGTTCCCATCGTCAAGTATGACAATGTTTTCTTCCAATGGCTGAGGAATCAGCTACTCGTGGTGGAATATTATGCATATGCCAAGATGAATTTCCATGGGGATACATATCTAGCTCTTCCTGATGGATCCCAATGGGGGAACATAGGTAAGAAGGAAATTTTTGTTTATATAATGTTTTTGATATTTTAATTATATAAAAAAAAAATTGTGTTATCTATCCAAGACTAATCAAGTGCTCTCAACAATGCAGAGGTGGGGCCTTATCATCCTCTGGGATCATCTCCCATCCATAGGCGAGGAGAGAGAGGTGTTATAACAGGGGTAGCTACCGCAGATCTCGAGGTTATTGAACAAAACCTGGAGGGACTAACCATGAATGTCCATGATGCCACGGTGGATAAACTTCCTAGGCACTATCAACGCCACACAGTGGGCGTATCTGCATCTATCGGTCGATTCTATGTAAAGTAGCACAGGAAGTCACTTGTTACAGCAAGCAACATCATTGATGTTTTTTGTACATGAAGCCATGAGCTTCACATTTTGATATTTTGGTCTTCGAACAAACACTTTTTTGTAACTTTTATCGCTATAAATATAAAGTTCCTATCGACTTACTTGTTTTTGTAAAAAGTGTGATTGGGTTTATAAATGTCTCAAATGTTTGTTTAACACATAATTAGCCAATGCATCTGTCAATTTATTTATACATCTAGGAATGTGTTGATATTCAATGTAATCAAAATTTCTTTCCAAGAGGCGAATTTGTAAATATACCTGTAAGAAAGTAGGACTTCAGATGGAATAAATGTTACTCAATTGTAGTACTACTAACTGTGAATCAATTCATATAATAAGATGACAGATGCCAAGTGAAACAACGTCAGTTAACAACTCGATAACTGCACTGTATTTTGCGGTATTATTAGTTGCACGACCAAGGAAAACACCATGTAAACTGATCAATTCATCTATAGGTGCATAGATTTCCCAAGAAACAGACGCTAAGTTTTGAGTAATGCGACTAGCACCATCAGCAAAGCCGATATAGGGTAAATAAGACACGGACATCTAGAAACGAATCACAATGCAAGGTAAGAAGTTGAAAGGCGGAACCAAAAATGAAAAAGCACACAAGAGTATGATACACTAAAAATACACAAAACTCATGCAAAAAATGATTTAAGCATAGTACGTCTTCAAGTAAAGCCCATTTTTGGGTTCACTCAAAGGAATTATATCATAATCTACCATCTCATAATCCCCTTTCTCCAACACTCATTTCACAATATAAGGTCCCCGCCACATGTGCTCGAATTTACCGGCCCCTAGTAAGTCACGATCTTGTTTGTAAAGGAGAACTAAATCACCCTCAGAAAATAAACATGGTTTGACATGTTTGTCATATTGATCTTTGACACGCTTTTTCTGAGTTGCAATGACTAAGGCAGGATCACGACGGGTCTCGTCTAATTGCATCAAATACAAAAGACGTTCTTCTTCGGCTGAGGTGTTAGGGAGAAGTTCGGCATCTAGTTTCAAAGATGGGATTACACATTCAATCGGAAAAATTGCTTCAATGCCATATACTTATTGGAAAGGTGTGAACCCTGTGGAAGACTTAACAGATGTCCGATAGGCCCACAATGTTGAGAAAAGAATTGTGTGCCAACTTGACTTGTGAATTCCTATCATTCGTCGAAGCATGGTAGTGAGAACTTTGTTAATTGCTTCGACCTGGCCATTGGCCTACGGATAATAAGGGGTTGAGTTTTCATGTCGAAGACCCAACTTCTCGATAAGTTCAGACATCATGAAATTGTGAAAATGGCTACCATGGTCAGTGACTATGGCTTGAGGGACACCAAATCTAGTAATGATATGATTGAATATAAATAACGGTGCAGTTTTCCCGGTATTCTCAAATGTAGGCATCGCCTTGACCCACTTAGTGAAATAATCCATAGCTACAATGATGTATCCATGCCCCCTGGCCGAGTGAGGGTTACATGTCATGAAGTCAATGCCCCATTTAGTGAATGGACCAATGGAAACTACAGGATGTAAGGGAGCAGGATGAGATCAGATATTATTGTTATATGTTTGACAAGCGTGGAATTTATGGACGGCAGTAATGAAATCCTTAAGCAATGAAGGCCAGAAATAACCAGCTCGTAAGATATTTTGGGCAGTGGCATACCCAGGCATATGACCACCACATGCTCCAAAATTGCAGTTGTTCCAAGCTTTTTCATCTTCATCATAGGTGTTACATTGTCGAAATATGGAATCAATACCATAGTGGTAAAGGGTATCACCAAGGATAATGTATTGACGGGCTTGATACCGAATACGACGACGATCTGTACTAGAAAGATCAAGCCGAAAATTTTGGGTTTGGATATAAATGATAATATCTCCATACCATATGTCGTTAGAACTGATCAGAAAGAGAGATTCATCAGGTAAGGAATCTGTTGCCACAGGTTTTTTTTCAATAGAGGGAAGGTCACATATCAATTCGGAAAAAACCAAAGACTTTTTTGACTTGGTGCATTCAAACTCCAAATCGAACTCTTGGAGAATAATTGTCCATTTAGAGTACTTTCCCCATAATAATTGTCGAGTAAGAATGTGTTGCATGGGGTTGTAATCAGAAATGAATGTGGTTTTGTGTAATAAGATGTAGTGACAAAAACGTTGAACAACTTGAACAGCTGCCAGGGCCATTTTTTCCACATGTAAATATTTGGTTTTAGTGGTCATGAGACTCCGACTCAAATAGTATATAACATGTGAATCATGTGAATCATCCTCTTGGACTAGAACCATAGCAATGGTAGAGTTCGAAGCTACTAAGTATAGGAAATAATCTCAACTATAATCGGGTGGAAACAACAGTAGTGTACGGGTTAAGGTGAGTTTCAAAGCTTCAAAGGCTTTGTTGACAGTGTCGTCCCATAAACAATCATAACCTTTCTTAAGAAGCTGAGTAAATCCTTTTGTTAATTCAATGTAGTTGGGAATGAATTGACGTAAAAAGTTTTCCTTCCCTTGCAAACTTTGGAGCTGGCATAGTGTGGAAGGAGGAGGTAAATTGAGAATGGCCTCAACCTTAAGGGGGTCTACTATAATCCCATCTATAGACACAATAAAACCAAGAAGTCTTCCAGACTCCACACAAAAAAAACATTTTTTTGGATTCAATCAGATGCGATAATAACGACAGAGTAAGAAAATAGCCCATATATGTGTCGCGTGATATTGACGATGCATAGAATGCACCAGTAGATCATCTAGGTAGGGTTGTACAATGTGCTTAATGTCATGAAAAGAATAAGACATACCACGCTAAAAAGTCGCACCAAAATTTTTGAGACCAAAAGGTAGTTTATGGTATGCGAAGGTTCCCCAAGGGCAAACAAAAGCAGCCTTATGTTGATCCGCATGAAAATTATTGATTTGATTATAGCCAGAGAAACAATCCATCAAGGAGAAGATTTCACTCACAGCACAGTCGTCAACAATCTTGTCAACGAAAGGGGTTGGATAATTGTCTTTGGGACAAGCCTTGTTTATATCCCTATAATCTTCAAAAACATGGATCGTGCCTTGTTTCTTGCTAACCGAAACAAGATTGGACACCTAATCAATCAAAACCACAGGATAGACAAACCCGAGTTTAAGAATTTTTTCAACTTCGAGCTTAATAGCAGCAGCTTTGCATGGGTGTTGTTGGTGCAATTATTTGCATAATATATTACCAAACATAAATTATCAACCGGGATTCGTAATCAAAAGAGTTGATGCACTATATGTGCCGATAACAGATAGGTTCCTATGTTTGTTTAATATAGCTTAGATAAGGAAACCAACAATAACAAAACACTCTGTTTTCAAAGATAACACTCTTCACACAATTCAAAAATTAGAAAACAAAACTTGCAATCATGCACTCAAAAGATTTTGCTCAGATAATGCCTTGTCCATTTACAAGCTCATGAAGTGGAAAGATGGACTTTGAATCTGTTATCTGTAGCTAATATCCTTAACAACAACTAACAAACAAATCCGGGCACACTTCAACAATACAACTCCAAACTTAGAAGGGAAAAATGATAACAAAACTTCTCAAGCAAACAATGAATCAAAAGGTTCTTGCTTAGGTGATGAATCTGTTCATTAGAGGTTCATGAAATGAAAAGATGAACTTAAGATCTATCTCCTAGAGCAACTAAACTAACAAGTGGGATGCTCCATTAAATCTCATGTATGGTGAAATATGGAGCTCCAACTGTCCCTGCATTACCACACTTTGCAACAAATTTGAATAGTGAAATCAAACAAAATATCATGGAATCCAAATAACAAATACATGAAATGAAAATCTACACTAACAATTTACAATAAACTTACCAAACTGAATCGGTGGCCCTTGTCGATGCCAACATGGAAGCTTTTAGATCACCAGATGTTAACTTCTAAGAGAAACAAAATCACTTAATTCAATCTTGCATTAATCTCCAACAAGTAGGTTTACAAAAAAAGTATTTTCATGAATCCATTCTACATCATAACAATTCTCCTTTAAGAACCATTCTTACATCATGATAATTCATTCTCTACTCAAACCTATGAGGTGTTATTTATACATAAAATCCATGGAGGAATGGATGAAATCGAATCCCCAAACTAAGAAAACAAATTTTACAATTTTAGGATAAATCCCAAAAATCTATATTTTTTAACAATTTGGGCAGATTCGAGTTATTCCCCCACCCATATCTCCCAAAACAATTCTAATTTTGAAAAAAAACCCTCATTTTACTCAATTTATCATATTCTGGACAAAACCCATGTTTTATAATTTCTAGATCTGATACCATATGCACGAAAATCGAGGTGCAAGTTGGCAGTTTGAGTTTTTTTTATAATTTTGGCAGAATCATTCCCCCTAAGATGGAGGTCTACACGTGCGATATGGGTGAATTCTAACTCCCATGTCCTCATGAAAACATCATTCTTCACAAAACCCATGTGCTCGATTTTCCTCTAGAAGCTTTCCAAAATTTTGAATTATTTCTAGTACAGGATTAACACTGGTTGGTACTGGAATAGGTGGAGCCTTGGTACCGGAATAGACTGGGTACCAGATCATGCTTCTTAAGAGTCAAAGTGATTAGTATCATACATAATCAAGCATTTAATCGAATTAACTCAATTAAACTAAACAAATCATGCTTTAATCATAAGTTACCTCTTATGCACGTGAACAAGGTCATCGAGTGTATTATGGAGGAAACAGTCAATTAGATACACATGGAATAGGTAAAATAGGCTCGGATAGAAGGTAATATAGGTCATTATAAGTGTCAAAATGGAGACTCAATAGTTGTACTGGGAAAAGTCTCTGCTGAACAGGTTTAATGTCCGGGTAAGTCTTAATCTCATGTACAACAATATCGGGATCAATACCAGGAATTTCTTCGTAACTCCAAGAAAAAATGTCACAAAATTATTGGAAAAGAGATTTATAAGTATGGACCTCATCAGCATAACATTAGGCGCCGATGTGAACATTTTCCACAACTCCGGGATTAATCGATATATCAAGAGGGATGGTAGGTGAAATATTACCCAAGTTCCCTTCATACAAAACATTGTGTGTTGGTTCAGGAACAGAGGAAATAATAACAACGGTAGACGAGTCAAAATCCATTTATAACTCTCTATGGTCTCAGGTTATAAAAAGAGAATAGAGAGATGATTCCCATCGTCCCATGGAGTATCTTCCATAGACATAACTGTCATGATCATCTCATTAGTGGGAAATATCACATGAAACAGATTAGGAGACGTATCACAGAGAGAAGGAGGAGAAGGAGTTGCCTATTGAATAGCTTGATAAGTTGATTCTACCGGACTCAAAGGCATTCGGTCGTCGTAATGAAGACAGTCATCAAAGATGGGTACTATCCACGAGTCATAAGACTCATGGATTTCACCAACAGAGGTTGATATCATGTTAATAGAGGTGAAAAAAGGAGGAGGAATATCGGGTGGTGGAATAGGAAATGTACCCATCAATGAGGAATATTTTAAAAGACCCACACTGACATTCTCATAATCGGGAGGTGTTTTCGCAATGAAAGGTACGTTGCTAGTACATGAATAAGAATTAAATAAATCCAGTTGATCGACTGTAATGACTTTTAATTAGTGAGGGAAACATAACACACGGAAGAGAGTAGAAACAACTGCTCGCATGGAATCAATCCAACTACGGCCAGGTAGAAGGTTGTAATCAAGAGGTGCATCAAAGACCTCAACCTCGATATTAACAACTTTACCTTCTAACATAATAGACAACGAAGGAAGAACACCATAAGGTTTAAACCCTGTACCCTTAAAATCCTTGAGAGGATTGTCTGACTCGGTAAGGGCAGGAGATCCTATGGCTTTCCAATAAGTTACGGACATGACGCAATTCGAGGCTCCTTCGTCAATAACGGTTCGAAAAATTCTCTTATTTTACACAACAACTTGTATCTGAAACGTTAATTAAGGAGGAAGCCTTGGAATATGTTCTTCCAAGTCAAATATTATCAAATTGGTATTGGTAGGATCATTTCCACCAATATCCTTTAACAATGCATTCCCATGAGTAGGACAAATTTGAAGGACTTTGAGAGCCGACATCGCAGAGGGTGCTTGCGCAAGGTATTCTACAATACTGTAGTTTTGGGCAGCACGTGCATGAGGATTAAATGACTAATTTCGAACAACACCGTTGGGAGGAGGATGAAGAATTGTATCTAGGTCCAGTCATTCGAAATGAAGACGACCAATTGGAGGTGAAGTTGGTGGAGGAGGTTGAACCAACAGAGGTGGTGAATCATCAAATTTTTCTTTCGAAGGAGAATAATATTTGGCTCAAGTCGCGACTGCAACTTCATTCTTCTTGGAGTCACCAGTACACATAAGTACATAAGACGTTGTAGAGGGAGAAGGTTGGTCATGAATGGCCAATTGGGCCTGCTATTGAGAAGGAAATGGTTGTGACAAGACGACGGGTGTAGGAGGTGTCTCGGTCCCTTGCATAAACTTAGTAACCTCGGCACGTTGTGGACAATCTTTTTTATAATGTTCCTCACCATAGATAAGGAAAGGATAACGACATTTATGTGTGTCTTTGTCATCAGCAGGCTAGGTATTGGGTTTCTCAGATTGTTGATTATTATTTTTGTCCTCCTTATTCTTACCCTTCTCTTTCTTTTTATTTTTATTTTTACCGGTAGGTGTAGATTGAACCAAATTAACTTCAAATCTTTTATCGGGAGAAGGAATCGAAGTAGGAGTATTTTTTACATTAGGAGTAGTAGACTTGGGATTGGCATGACTAGCTTGTTTAGACTGATTCTCAACATGAAAAGTGCCAATCACACCATCAGCAGCATGAGATGCTACTGGAGGTGTTGGGGTAGGATTCGTAGATGGACGAGGAGCATCAGGGATCAAGTCATATTAGTGTACCCGTTTGCGAATAAACGAGATCCAGATATTGAGCATGACTAATCACCTGCTCTTCAATGATGACACCACCCATGGAAACATCACAAACTATAGGACCAATGAGTGATTTGGTAAACCACTCAACCAATAGTTGATCAGGAAGGGGAACTTTGATTAAGCATCTTCTCCTCCTCCACTCATGAATATGATCGGAAATGTGAGTAGAAGAAGATTTTTTAAATGAACTCAAAATTTCAGTTCATGTCACGTATTGTATTGGTAATTGGTAATGCGTTAAGAAAGCCATAGCTAAGGTATTGAAGTCATTGAAGAATCCTCGTGGTAACTCAATATACCATTTGGTTGTTGAACCCGTAAGAGTTCATTGGAAAAGACGTAATCTTATAGAGTCATTCATCAATGAGTTAGACAAACACCAAATATGGAATGTCATGACGTGATTATTTGGGTCCTCTCTTGATCAGTCGTCAAATTTAGGAATGTCTGATGGAAATTTGGCAGGCATGACAGGGCAATAAGGATAATGCAAAATAGGATCATTCAAAATCCTAGATAAATCTAGTAAATCCAAAGTAGCAAGAAACAACAATTGGTTTTTCACTTGAGGAAATTGGTAGTTTTGAGGAGGATGTCTTGTAGGTATACTAGTAGGACCATAAGCAGTCTGTAGATAGTTAGAAATTCCTGACAAATTCGATGGTGGAGGATTTTGAGTCAAATAGCCAACATGAGTTGGTTGATTAGGTAAGCTTCCTTGGAAAGGAGCATTAGACTGGAAATTTTGACCCCAAGTAGGATTCATAGAACATGGATACGGTTGCCTGAGATTAGGGGGTACAAAATAATTAAATTGATGATGTTTCCCCCCAAACAGTTGTTGATTCCATTGGAAAGGAAAATTCCAAGGTTGAGATTGTAATTCAAAGCATTATACCTAGGTGAAAATGACGAATTTTATCTAAGCGGAAGTGGTGTTCCAATAGGAGGTTGAGTGACCACCATATTTCCGGTAAAAATAGGCATAGCTTGTGGGACCATGGTAGAGTTAGTGAGCTGGAGAGGAAGAATTGTATGAGAACCAACCAACAATTGGTCTGACACTGTGACAACATTATTGGTTGTGCCAGTAAAATGATCTAAAGGTATTGTATAACCAGTAGAATTCATAGGCATATGTGATGTTATAGGTTGATTAGGACTCATTCCCAGTTTATTAAAAATATCATGTCCTAAAGAAGTCCTCCAAAAAGAACGGACATGGGTGAAGCTAGGATTAAAAATTCCAGCAGTATGAACCGGAGTTCTAAACGACTCACTTTGAAAAAGAGGATAGTCTACACCAGACTATGTGTAAGGTCTAGTAGGTATTCCAATATACTCTTCAACAACAACATCTCCCGATGAATTTATCCAGAGAAAATGTGGATCTTGTACAAAACTCAATATTGGATTTACAAGAAGTATTGATTCCTCCAATGGAGTAGAACTTCCAATCTCAGAGGCTATGTCGTTATTGACAGCTCCTTTAGAAGAACCCTCTGGTGAGTTAGGAAGAAAAGGAACATAATCTTCCAGATCTTCTAGAGGTAACCCTTTCATCCTACGTGAATGACGAGGGCCGATGTTGGCCACACCAAATAAAGAATGAAATAAATCTATGGCCAACTAGAGAAACAAACAACACTCACTAATAAAATATAGAAATCAAACATGCAAACAAACCCTCCTATTTTGAAGTCACTAGTTGGTGATGAAATCCAACGTCGTGAAATCAAGACAAGAAGGGGCTGGGATAAAATGGGTGGAAAAGTTACATTGACGACCTGCTTAACGGACTTACACCATGGAGCAAGCTCCCACACATAATCGTGGGTATACCCTCCAAGGATCCCGAGTGATTTTGGCCAACGTTGATTCCATGTATCGTGAAGACTTTCCCGTCCACAATCACCTCTTGTAAAGACTCTAATGAGATAGGCCACTAAGGTTACCAATTATGACAATGATGCCTGGGGAAACAGTCGACAGTCTGATCCACGTGCAAAGGCAAGTTATCTAAGCCCAAAATCAAATCGAGAAGGTCCCCAAAGGATTTTCTTCTCAGGTGACCCCCAATAATACACACAATATCTACACTAAGACCAACAAAGCATGGTGAGTAACTCTGTTAGTCCTAATGCGACCTCATGATTGACCCTTGCGTTAGAAGGGCTTCCTGGGGAAAAATGTAGCAAGTGGATTTGAACTCTCCCTATCACAAGATACTATTGTGTGTTTTGATGCTTTGGAGAGTGTGCCTTACAACCTATTCCAAAGCGCTATCCTAACTAATGTTGGTGTAGAGAAGTTCTAGAAAATAAAAGTTGTTAATAAATTTTAAAATCGCGTTGTCTTTTAAAGGTTGTTGCTTACTCAAAAGGGAAACTGAAATGAAATGTATGATGTATTTGACCTTGACCCAATAAAATGCAAGAAGAGATGATATGCAATCTTTTAATTTTATGAACTCTAATTATAGTAAGGAGAAGGTGTCTCTTTTTTGGAATACAAAAGCTAGGAAACACAATTTCTCAATTTTTGAATGAAAAAAGATTCCAAATAATCAAGCACAACTAAATTTTCCAATTTTCCTCCTTTTACAAATATTTGAATGCAAAAATTATCTTGTAAGGACTACTAAAAAGAAGAATGATTTCAATTCTTTCTTTCTCAAATCAAATCAGAGATGTAATGAAGAAAAGAAAGCATAATCCAAGAAAACTAGCACATTCTCAACACTATTCCCAAATCAAACTCACAATGTAGACAAAAATGAAATGATAAGAAAACCTTTTGTCAAATACAAACAAAAATTGTCTCTTAATCATTTAACAATCCAGAAAGTAAAAACAATCCAAAACTCCAAATAAATCAAGGAATCTTCATCAAACAAGCACTCAGGACCAAGATCTCGAGATTATATCCTTGTGACAAGAAACCAAAAGAAAAACTGGCAAAGCTTACAAAGAAGACTTTCAATTTCTGAAAATCAATCAAATGCAGGCTTCAAAGTTATAAATCAATCATTCACTAGTGTCAGAAGTTCATCCCAGGCAATAGAGGCTAAAACTGGGTAGAGAAAAGAAAAATGGCTATCACCCAACAATTCCTACAGGAATCGTCGCAGGTTGCAAAGGAGCACAGTGTGACGATCTAGGATCGTCACGGGTTGTCAATAAGGTACAGTGCGACGTCGATGCACTGGTCTGCACCAGTAGAGTGCGACATCATAGGATCATCGCGGGATGTCAACAGGTTATAGTGCGACGATCTTTGAAACTAATGAAAAATGGGAAGAAAGACAAAATTTCTTACAGAACCTTCAGACCCAGGGAGTCAAGATGGATCACCCACAGACTCAGAGAATGAAATTAACCGAAAGAAGTCAGGCTAAAAGAAAATAAGAAGAAAAAAACCAAAAAAATGTTGTATCCCCAGTATGGTCGCCAATTTTTTTATCGAACTAATCGGTAAGTGAGGACACAAACAGATATCCCTAACTTCCATAGGAAGCTAGAACAAAACAAGACATAATACACACTTCATATTAAACTTCATTGTCATATAAACTAGTTTAGAGAGGTACAAGTGGCATACCTTTTAAATGATGTTTGATCCTCGATAGTGTCGTCCTTGTAGCTCCTTCTTTGAGTTTTTGGAATGGTGAGCCTTCCTAATAAGAACAAACCAACAAAGAGGGAAAACAAAGATATATATATTCAAATGAATTCTATGTATAAGATCAAGGAGTTATACAATAAAAGTTAAGACACCTTTATAGGGAAGAAAATTATTGTTGCATTATATTAAGTGGAAAGTGGAGAATACAACCCATGCCTTGATGTTGCAAGGTCCCCTTTCAATGTCTCTTTTCTCCAACACACACACTTTTTCTCCAATGCCTTTGATGAAGAAGATCCACAATCTAACTTAGAGAACTAAAGCCAAGCTCTCAAGCATAATCTGTAGTATAACTCTTCATGCATATGCAAGCCCTTGCAAACCTTAGCCTTTTCCATGAGAGATCCCTCTTTATATAGTGTGAAAGAGATATGGATGAGGAGATTAGAATAATCCCACTAAATCAGAGAAGCGAGTAAGATCCAAACTAATTGGAGGCCACCTCATCTTCCAGAAGATTCCCTTCTAGAACATTTGTGAATTTTGACTTTTCCTTTGCTTAAGCATCGTCACACCCTATGTACAGGCAACATGCGATGACATCGCATTCTAGTCTTAGTGCAGAGTGCAATGATCAAGCATTGTCGCACCCCATGCCTACAGTAGGGTGCGATGACCTTCCTTGTTATGGTTTTTGAAAGAGGAAAAGCAAACCACTTTTCTCATGGAGAAAGTCTATTTTAATATTTTCAGCGAACATGAACACATGTTGTCAGTTGATCACTGAAGTGACCAAAATAATGTGTAAAAGTAGCAGCCACATCTCTTCTCAGAGATAACTTCTATTTTCTTTATTCAATAGAATTTATTGTTCATTGGATATCTGTTGTTGGTCTCCGTATCTCTGTGTTATTGTATTCAATCTGTGATTTATTTCGTTCTGCTCATAAATATAGATCAGTGGTATCAAAGCGGTATGCTCTTCATTTGTTTTTATTTGTGCATATCCCCGACAAGATCTGGGAATAAGAATTCGGGACCTGAACCAGTCAAGCCTTTGCAAGATCAGTCACGTCGAGCCCGACAAAAACTCATGGGGGACAAGAAGAAATATGAAGGAGTAGGAGATCCTTTTAAATTTTTGCTCAAGGAAACCCTTGCACGACGAAAGAACGAAATGATGGAAAAATTTGCACAGATCCTTCGATGGCTACCCACATGAGACGCATCTTCATTGAGCGGCCATGTAACCCCCTTCAAGGTACAATTAAATTTTGATATTCCATTATTTGAAGGACTGATAGATGCGGATGTTGTAGATAAATGGATGAATTTGCTCGAAGGGTATTTTTCGGTCCACAATTTTTTCAATAGAGAAAATATTAATTGTGCACTCCTCAAGGTCGTCCCCCATGTTAAGGAATGGTGGGATACTTACTATGAGAAAAGGGACATAGAGGAATATACAATACTTGTGATCGCCTCCACATGGGATTCCTTCAGGGATGACATTAAAGAACAATACTACCCTGTTGGAAGCTATGAGGACCAGTACACAAGATGGACCATGCTGCGTCAGGAAAGGGACCAGAAAGTACCAGATTTCACCAATATTTTCCATATCCTGCACACCAAATTGGGTATCAAATACTCCGAATGAAATCTGGTGCTCAAATACCATGATTGTCTACATAGATACATTCAAATAGAAATAGATTTTCTAGACATCACATCATTAGGTGCGTCTTATAGATATGTTGTCAAGATCGAGCATAAATTTAAGAAGAAGAGGTGAGAATTTGTATCTTCAAACTCCACACAGATGGAGCAGGGAAAAGGCAGCCCTAGCCCACAAAACAAGGGACCGAGCAAAGATGGCCACTCTCAGGACAACCAGTCAAAGTTGCAACCCAATAAGGGTAATGAGAAGTCGAAGAAGGACACAATAAAGTGATGTGAATACCATAAAATCCCTTGGTATAACACCAAAGAATGTCACTCCAAGTAGTCACTGGTGGCCGAGCTGAATTCTTCCGAGTCAGAGGCAGATTCTGACTTCAAATCAAATCCATAAAGAGGGAAGCAAATTATCAAATTTGAACCCAGTGCCACTGTCTCTACCACCAAAGTCCAACCAAGCAAACCAAAAGAACCAAAGGAAGGGGAACGCCTCTTTCACTCACAAATGTGGGTAAACGGGACTCCGCTTCATTTCATCGTTGATAGAAGTAATCAGAAGAACCTAATCTCAACATAGGTCGTCAAGAAGTCGGACCTGCAGATGACATTGCACCCGCATCCCTATACCATTGGATGGCTTCTCCAAGGAAGAGATCTCCACATCATCCAATAGTGTCATCTTCCCTACGACATCAATCCCTTCAAAGACGAGGTATTGTATGATATTTCTCCCCTTGAAGTTTTTGATGTTATTTTAGGCTAGCCATATTTGTGGAAGTGACATGTTGTGTATGAGTCTAGACCTCGCAGTGTTATTATTACTTTGGGTAGACAATTGTAGAATATACTAGAGGTAGTGTCGTCTACCGCTATTTCTTTAATCTTTTCTAAGCAATGCAGTAAGGTCATTTCATATACCGAGAAGTTCGTCTTCTTTGTGATCTATGTGCGTAGTGAGCATAAGGTCACTGACACATCCATGACCTCTACATAGGGCCTCTCTTTGCAGTTGAAGCAAGTGGACAGGTTCGTGAAAGAATACATAGACATCTTCTCCTCACCCACCAGGGTATCGATGCACTACCAAGTCAAGCATCTAATTGATCTAACCCCCAGTGCACCTATGCCTAATGGACCAGTATATCGTCACTCATTGATGGAAAATGACAAAATCAAGCGCCAAATCCAAGAGCTTCTTCAAAAGGGGTACATCTAACCCATCTCCTCCCCTTGTGGAAGCCCTATTTTACTAGCGCAGAAGAAATACAGGACCTGACAACTCTGCATTGATTACAAAGTGTTATCATTGAAAAATCGTTTGCAACATTGCACACAATGGCTGAAAAAAGACATCAATGCCAACAACAAATAGTCCACCTACAATACCAAAATCCATCAAAAGGCACAAAAACTATATACTTGGTTCAAAAATAAAAGTGTGCAAATTCACCAAAAGGAGCACGCACACAGTGCGCAAAATGTGCAGCCTAACACGACCCTCAACACACACTATGCGTGAATGTATATGAGAAAACCTATAAAATTCCATGAATGATGCATTTATGAATCTTGTCGGCCCCTCAACCACTTCTAGTCCAACCCCCAACACAATTTGACACTCATATCTAAGCGAAATCTAGCTTGGAGGTTGGTCAAAGGCTAGGAAGTGCCCTAAAAGACCCCTTGTTGACACTATGAACCAATTATATCTTACCATGAATGAATTCAATAAATATGTGCCATGGGTGTGCTAGAAAAATAAGAACTTCAAGGTATTGTTATGCTGGAAGAATTCTTCTTTGAGAATCCTCTTTTCTCTTTGAATCATGCAAGCACCATTGCAAGGGTCATTCCACTCACCTCTTGAGAGTATTGGCATTGTATTTCTTCACCATTGTCATTTTTCCCATTGTAAGAAGAGAAGATATCTCTATTAGGGAACTCAAGAGCCCTCCCAAGGAGGAAGAGGGGACTCATAAGTCCCTGCCTTTCTCTGTGGTGTTTAGCCTATCAATATATTGATCCATTGGTAGCTATATGTTGGTCATTTTTTTTAATTTCATGGTTCTAGTTCTTCAAGCTTCTCAAACATTTATTTCTTAGTTGTTTTTAGTTTTATTTCTTTGTTTCATGTGTTTTTGGTTATCTAATCAACTCACAAACTTTTGTCTTGTTTAGTTGGCTTAACTAAGCATGAAAGTGTTGTGTTTTTGCTCACCCATGTGACAAAACCAACACAACAAATTGGCAACCATATTAGGGATCGGTATCAAATTCCTCCCTATTTAAGTATTGAGAGCACTTATTTTTTATTGTTTTGATATGTAGGTACCAAAACCGGTCTAGTCCAACCTTTCAAAGTCATAATTTAGAGCCAAGGAAAAAGAATTTCACTTGGAAATTTTTTGCCCGACACGTGACAGGAAGTGCGCAGCTTTCAAGGCACACAGATGTGCACGGTGCACATTGTGCGTGCAACATACTTCATTTTTTTGCACACTCCGTGCACTCTACGCCCTCTGCGCTCTTGTTAGAACTCTAGCCCATGCATAAGTTCAATTTTCTCAAATTGTAAGGGTTTTTATGAATAGTTTGAGGGCCCATTGCCTTCAGATTTTAATTTCCTACACTTTGTAAAGAAACTACACTTCACTTAGAGTCCTTTCTCAAAACAAAGGTTAGTTAACATAAGAACTTAGAGGCAAAAAGAATCATTATTCTTCTCTTTGCTTTGTTGCAACATGGATGTCTCATTTGGCATTTAAAATTTGGAGTTGAAGTTATTGCTTTTTCAAACACAATGAATTAAATTGGAACTAGAAATCAATTTTAACCCTCAAATATGCTCTTCCCCCGCACCCTAGTGTGATCTCAAGAATTAGAAAAGGTGGTTGAAAGGAAATTTCATCTCCCTTAAAAAATCATTAGGAGAGGACAAAGCCCCCCTAGGGTTCCTCTTATTTTTGGAAATCATCCTAAATCTTTGTAAGGGCCCATACATGCCCACATGTTTGCAATCTTAGGATAGTTTCTAAATTATTTCTTAGTTTATACAACACTCTAGAAAATTTTAAAAGATCAAGTAACGGGCCCATACATGCCCACATGTCTACAATTCTAAGATAGTTTCAAAATCTTTCTTAGTATAGACAACATTCTAGGGAGTTTAAAGGATTTGTAAGGACCCATATGTCCACATTGCTAGTTCTTTAGGGATTTAAATATTCTGCAAGGTTGTACCAAAGAAACATAGTAAGCTAGGTAAGAAGATTTGTAAGGACCACAAGAATTCCACATGTTGCAATCTCACACTTAACTTAATAAAATATTTTGCACACTTTTTCACTTTCTTGCACACAAAGCCACTCCTCACACACATAATTTCTATCAGAATAGTGGAGGTCGAAGTAGGCTTTCTTCAAAGGAATTCTGAAAGATCTGACTACTTCTTTGGAAATTATCCACACCAATTTAATTCAAATGAGATTGGTCCATGACCCCAATCTCTTAGCCCACCACATCTAAAAACATTTCTAAGAACGCACTAAATTTTCCTCCACAAGTGGTGCCAAGAGAAATGTTTTAGTCTAGGTAGGATCTCGGGGGTAGGCATCCAGATAACCCCCCGTTATCAGGTTTTCACACTTTGAAACAATAGAAGTTGAGAATAGGGATATTTCAAATCCTCCAAGTCAAGTGTTCCTATACCATAAGGCAGGGAGATACCCATGAAGGGTCGAAGGCCGAGGTCCGGTTGTTTTTCACATCCCTCCTTGAGTCACTCAACCCTTGTGAGGGCATCCAAACCGTGACCCTTTTCTTAGGCCTAAAATCTAAATGTTGCACTTTAACCGAGGTACCTAGTGGCCAAACATAGGATATCTACCCAGGTGGCGGTTGTGGGATGCAGTCGCACTTTGATCATATTTTGTGTGGCTATTGGGAAATATTGTCATCTCTTTCAGGATATGCACCCTCTACCCCCCATTATAACTGATTTCTTCAACCTTCACTAATTCCTCTTCTGGTGGCTTCAGACCCCACCGTTGAGTATTATTGGAAGGCCCAGTGCTAAATTGAGAGGAAGGATGATAAGTCTTTTAGGAAACGAGCATTTGTTTTTTTTATTCCCCCACGCGGATAAAATCCACCTATCCACATGTTTGTTTATTTACAATTTATTTTTGTATGATGTTCATTTGATTACATGAAATTGTGAGTTATATTATTTTGTGAAGGTCAAAAGCTCTTGTTCATTTATTTCTCTCTTGTCACCATTTGCACACATTCACTTTGCTATTCAGAACCATAGGACAAACAAGAAGGAGACACACCGCAGGGAAGAGCATGTGAGGCTCTCAAGTTGAGAAGAAGAACTGGAAGCTTGATAAGCTCTTGTGGTTACTGGAGAGAACAAGAGAAAGGATCTATGAGAAATTGCAGAAGACATGACCCGAGCATAAGTTCATGAGCTTGATGATGAGGGAGCATATGATAAACCTCACAGAGGCTATGACAGAGAGAGAGAATCTCTGAGGAAGTGCAAGAGTTCTTGTGACAGAGAGAGAGAGTCTCTGAGAATCTGCAAAAGTTCCCTAGTGATATCATGGCTTGGCACGGGGGTGGCTAGAGTGCTAAGAATAAATACCTTTGAGCCTATGGTTGGGTGGAAAGGAAAACACCCATAGTTGATTGGTTGGTTGCAACTTGTAATAAATAAGTACTTCATATACCCTGTGCACTTAAATTGGATTGTATGATTTGAATGTATGTGGTTGTAATACATTGTGCCTCTCGTGAAATTAATGGTAATAAGGTGTATTGTTCTTATGTAAAGTGTTGCATTAGAATGGTTGTAAGATGACAAGTTTGGCCTCTGGGCTGGTTGGAAAATCTTCAAGGTGTTTTCCCAAGGAACAACCTCACAGTTCTAGAGTTGGGGTAGAATCTACGGGACTACTATAGCCCTGTTGATCCTTCAAAAATACCTTTGTCCCCAAATTAGAGCTTAATCTCTGTGAATTGAAGGTGATTCCTTCAAACCAGTCATACAAGAGACCATAGGCTCATGCCCATGGCCTTAACAAATTCACGGCCAAGGGTTAAGCGTGTAGCCCACGAGAACTTTCGGAGGACCCATATGACCAAGGTTTGGGAACCCTTCACTATTCCGAAAGGAGCTAAGCCCTTATTGGCTTCGGAGCCTAGGGAGTTCGAAACTCTGGGATGTTATAACTTCATAACCACCAAAACTCCCGAATGTTGGAGTCGCGAAGTGACGTGGATCGTATATTTGAGGAAACCTGGGAACTATCCCAACCATTGGATCTACCTCGTAGTCAACCCATCATTGACCACTTCGGGAGAGAAAAGGCGTTATAACACCAAAACCTTTGAATGTCAGAGTTGCAAAGTATTGTGGACTATTAATCTTCAGATCCTTCAGGATCCCTCTCAGTTGTTTGTTCGTGGGGACACGCATATCACGTCGAGAGAACTTGGGGTTCCACATGTCGAATAATGGTGATGCCATGTGTGGTGGCCTTGTGGCAGAGAAAAGAGATGTCGATGACCTGAGGCATGTGCCACGTATCTTTCCAATGTGTTTCAGGTTAACAGGTGTCCCTCTAGGAGTGGCCTAATACCGATACCAAGGGACCCTTGAGCTAGAATTGTAAATCATTGATCTAGGGACTCCATGGATAACCCCTTCCAACCGTTTGATCCACCAGTGGAAGGATTCATGTGTAGCACTTCTATGAAGTACTACTTCGGGAGAAAAGGAGTATTGAGTGGGTAGAACCCCCGAAAGTCGAACTCCTGAAGTGACGCAAATTGTAGATCTGGGGATGCTTCATGATCTCCCATGACCGTTAGATCTAGACCGTTGTCAGCCCGACGCTGACCACTCCAGGAGAAAAAAGGAACACACACAACCAAATCCCCTGAACATCGAAGTTATGAAGTAACGCGAGTCGCAGATTCATGGATCTAAGTGGATGCATCTATACTATGGGATGTAAGGGACATTGTAGGGATATCAGTCCAGAGTGACGTGGCACCCAAACATCACCCAAAGTGATGTGTACCCAAAATTGACATGCCACGTGTCACCTTGATTCGTACATTATGCAAACCCTATGTGCCCATTAGAACGTGACACGTGTCACCCCCTGGCAATGACATGTGTCCCCCTGGCCTTTTCTGTGTGTCATTCATTTGGTGCATGAGTGCTCGGCCAAAATTTGGTGGAGTACCTGAGACTCCAAGAGTTTGGGAATTCAAAAATATTGGGATCCTGGGACGTTGGGGCTAAATCATCTGAAAGTTCAGACCCACCTGTTCTTGTCTCTGTGTTTAATGCATCACCATGTGTAAGTGGGGACCCTTTGGGAGTTTGGGACTTCGAAACTCTGGAGGATTTGGGTGAAACGTTGTAGATAAGCTGAAAGGATCAAAGGCTGGAGCCACGTGGTGAGATTTCGGGCTCCTTCGGGAGTTCTAGATTTTGAGACTCCATAAGATTTGCACGTAGAATGGAAAAGGGGTGTTCAACGTCGAAGTGTCAAATGTCGAACTCCCCTCTAGCTTATGTGTTCAATGAGGACCGAGTTAGTCGTTGGATTGGAAGGTGGATGGACTTCCACTGTGTATGTATGAATTTGGAGATGGTACGTATGAGGTGGACCCACGTAGCCCTTGACTAATGACAACCAAAGATCTTCAGGAGGCCATAAATTGCAACCCAGAGATCAGATTTGGACTTGGTAGTAGTCATTAGAACGCTACGAGTGAGTAGAATAGGATGAAGACCTCAGTCAGAGGATTCAAGATGTTTAAATAAGGAGAAATTTTGATGCCCCATTCCTTAAAAAGGTACTTAAGGGGTTGGATGTGTTACAACCCCCTTATGTAGCAACATTCTCCTCCTGAATCCTATACATATTTGATGTGTGCTCCCTCATTAAGTCGAATGCACAACAATCCTTCTCTTCATGTCCTACCGACTTGCAAAAGTTGCAAAACAAATTCCTTGGGTTACTTTCATACTTTTGTAGTAACGGACACTCAATTGGGTGATGGACCCATTTCTTACATATCTCGCAATATCCCCCTTCTGGTAATGGATTCGGTGCTCCCGTCACCAAATACTGCGTGAATGTTGGGAATCTGTCCTTGTGATGGCCTTCAATCCTACATTTGGTACACCAAAATTGCTTGCATTTCTCCTTTCCCTTTGTCCATTCTTCCAGTTGAATTGTCAATGCAACCAATTGTGTTTGAACCTGTGCCATCCCTCCATTGTCTCCTACCAGGGATGATTCCAATTTCATTGCAATTTTCAGCTCCTCCTCTTGTGATGCAACCTTTTGTTGAATCAACGGCTTATGTATGTGCAGTAGAATCCTTGCAATAACCATTCTTGATGGTGTTAATCTGGGATCTGGAAATCCAGTCTACCCATCAAATCCTTGAAGCTTTGATCGAAATCCCATATTGAATATCTTTGTATCTATTTAATCTCCTTTAGTTATGTGATGTATTGTGACTCCGACTTTGGCTTCTTGAACTCTTTTAGTAGTGCTTGCCTTATCTCTACCAAAGTCATGGCTTGTCTCATAGGTGTGGTACTCTGCAAGTTCATGTTCCAAACAAGCACACGACCTCTAAATATTGTTGCTAATTGCACAATCTTCACAACCTTGTCTTGGACATTCTTTGCAGCCCAAATCATCTTGTAGACAAAAAGATGTTATTTTGGGTCCTCTGACCCAATTCCCTCTAACTTAGGCAGTCTAAGGGTGTTGTCTACCCCTTCCATGTTTCTTTGTGTATTCCCTCCACTTAGTGATGTTGGTTGAATCCGATTATGACTCTCACTCTGTGCATTGCTTCCACTTCTATGATTATTACTAATTTGTCCTCCCTAGCTAACTACAACTTATTTTGATAAGTATTCAACTGTTATTTTTTATTGTGGTGACGCACATGGGGTCGTGGATTTGACACAGGACCTTGTCTAAGTAGGAATTATTGGTTCTTCTATTACTGGACTGGACTGGAACTCCTCTTCTTCTCCTCATATATATGGTATCTCCAAGATTTGGACTATTGTGCAAGGTTATCTCCCCTCTGGCTCACTATGCGGCTCTCCTTTCTCAGCCACAATATTTCACCTCTTATGCCTCCTTCCTCCATGCAATACTCCAAACTCATATTCTTCCTCTAGTATACCCTCTTCTTGCATCCCTAGTCCCTCCCTTCCTTTTTCATCGCTTCCTTCATTCTCTCTTGTTCTCATACTATCCTCTTGTCATACCCCATTCCCCCTATGTGCACAAAGCCCCTTAGCAGTTAGATTCCATTATCATCACGCACTTGTCACACAACAACATATTTATCCACATACCCAGTGATTTCATGAACCTCCCGCGTGGACCTTTGAAAACATCCCTTTGGAATTCAACTATATTACCAACTCAGGAGTCCAATTCCTCAGCATTGTAAGTTTGTACCTTCCAATATTTTCCATTAATATTTCTAGCCACTCAATCAAAATATATGGAAATTCGCCAAAGAAAATTTCATGTAGGTCTATGTATATATACCTTTGCATCCATTGCTTGTAAATCAATTGAGGGTTTTTATTCTCTTGTTGAGAAAACTCACGTTCCTTCCTTTCCAACCATTCTAAAATATATTTCTTAGCTAGCCTCCAAAACATTCCCTTAATCGCAAATTCTGGGTTCCGGCAATGGAACCATTTGTTGGCACTGCACGCGGTTTGTAATACCCTAGGTTTGAGTTATCTATGACCAACAAAACCCACCATACATCGGCCCTTTCAGCATCACCTGCTTGCATAGATGAAGTCTCACCCAAGGTATCTATTGGGACTGCAAGAACTAGGTTTCTGCAATAGTGAGGGAATGGGATGCAATTATTTTGTTTATTCTTCCTTGCTGGTTCTATGCATGTAATTATATCCTTGTTCTGTATTAACTACTTAGTGGTTTTAGATTCATACTATCAATATATTCCATATTACTGCATAAACTCATTGTTGTAACAATCATGATTATTGTGCAAGGATTAAACATAACACAAATCTGATCTACAATGTATCCAAATAGAATTCATAAGCAACCACATAGGATACATGTAACACAATATTTAGCGTGGTTCACCCAACTCTGGGCTACATCCACAATGGTCGGTTTCTTTATTATGCTTTTGTTAATTTCTTTAGGCTTTCACATTGCGCTTACAAAGATATGTCATGGTTATCTTTCTCTTCTAGTAGCCTAGCCGCTCTGCAGTGCAAGCCTCTCTCTCTCTGCATCATCTCTTACATTTTGACATGGATTCCTCTCTTTTACAGACTAAAATATACAATAATGAACAAGAACCCAACCATATGCCACAATATGAATGAGAGAACCCCAATTCTCCCATCCCATTACCTATTTATACATACAATCTAGGGATTAAAACCCTACTTGGTTCCCCCCAAAACCCCATTACAATGCATGGCAACTCCAGTTCACTGGTTGTTCGGCTGCTTTCTTCTTCTTTTTCATATGCATGTTTCTTTTTCACTATGACTGCTTGTTCTTCCTTCTTTTGCATGTCCTTCCATCTTTAGCCAATCAAGCTGCCATCCTTCCTTTTCTCCCACTTTCTTCTCCTACTTTACTCTCTTCTTTATTCCTCTGTCTTCTTTTATTCCTTTGTTTTCTTTATTCCACTTCCTACGCAATATACTTCTAGATGTGTCTTAGCTATGCACTCCCTAGTATTTCTTCTTCTCCTCTATGCACCTCTTCTACACACTTCTTCTATACTTAGTATTTTTCCCAAAATTGTATCCCAAAACTACCTGTCCAACAATTACTGAACTAAAAAATCAAGAAACAGTTAACGCAATTATTCCACCTCAACCACAACATGTACATATAAAGGAGCCAGTTGCAAGCAAGTAAAAGGACGATATTTCTCCATCACAGTGAGTCAAACATTAACTCTACCCTTTCAGTTTTTCTTCTGTCCATTTCTGCTACAATCATTTTTCATCTTGCCTTTCTCTTCTCGACATTCTATGGGATTTAGGTTGATTCTTGGTTGTCCTTCTTTATCTTTCAGGTCTTTTCACTTTATGGTCCACGGGAGCCCAATCCCAGTCCTCTTCGAAGGGCGAATGCATTTTATTTTATTTAAAGACATTTACTTTTGTATTTAAAGACTCGTTATTATTTTTAAGACCCCAAGAGAGCTACTTGGGATATTACATTATTGTATTCTCAAAGACTTTGATCAGAATCTTGAGTTTCCAAATGTGTTGTACAACATAATATTTTGCCGCTTTATGGAATGATAATTTAAAGCTCTCTTTTATTTGTGATCCATTTTATGTTCTCTCTATTTGTGGTGTTGTTAAATGTCTAATGAATGCTATAATGGATATATCAGTTCTTTATATTTTGTATGCATCTTATCTATTCATGTTGTAAATATTGTATATATGAGTTTCTTTTAAAAACACTTGGTCCCAAATATCAAGTGTTGTTTTCCTTGAATGTGAATGTAAATACAAAGTTCGGTCCTTCTTAGATTTTGTTTTGTTTCATTTTATTTTTGTGGAATTATAATAACAAGAGAAGTACAACCTCTCTAAAAACACAGGGGGATTCATATCCTCGTGAGGTTGACCTAAAGACCGTAAAATAGTCTTTTAAATCAACAATTGTATATCAGAGAAGGGGATGCCTAAGCCTGAGCATGGAGGGTGAGTGACCACAAGGAAGGGGAGAATTTGATAGCTCATGTGTAATATTTGGTGGAGTTTCTACAATTTTGTAATATGTTGATTACCATCATGTACACAATGGGTATGTCAAAGAAAACAGTGAGCCAAGTTAATGAGACAACCATATGGATGCAGATCCATGAACTGTACAGATACGTATTGTGTTGATTTGTGAATATTTCCCCTTGAGTTTGAACAACAATAAAAAAAATTGCATGAAATTGTAATTAATATGCTTTCTATTGAAAATTGTTGTAAGCATGTTCTAAAAATTCCAAAGTTTGGGATAGGATCAAACTATGAAGAAAAAGGAAGATGATGTTGAAGCAGCTGAAGGATAAAGGCATGGAAAGTGTACTAAGAAAGAACATTGATGATCCGGATTATTTTTGAGAATGAAATGAAGGCGGATATATAACAATGAAATATACAGAGGTATTGCAATAAACATAGAGATACAGTTGTTAACTCCCAAAATAGCACCGTCATTTTGGTCAGGTTTTACGGTGAATAGCATGGCTATTGATAGATTCCTCAATTCATTGTTGAGTCTTCTAGCTGCAAGTTTTAGATTTTGGTTTGACTTAAAAATAATTTGGATTGTAAAGTCTTCCTTTTTGTCATTTTTTACTTTCCACAGCTAACTTGTTTTCAAAGGTTTATTGTGCGC
>ML786149.1:646055-682621 GCA_009831015.1 Picea engelmannii | reverse complement strand
TTCATTTGATTATATTGTGAGTTGTCTTCTCATTAGTTACTTTCTGTTATCCCATTGATCCAACCTTTCATTATTTATAATTTCTCAAGTTACCAAGCACCTTTGGTCTGCAACCACAAAGGGTTTCTTGGAGTGATAACAACAGTAATGCACAATTTTTATTATTGAGAGAAATGTACATAAACTGTAAAATTGTAGAGTGAATGACTCGCTAGAATGGCGGTAGATTATCTCTGAGAAGCGATGTGATGGCTACGCTCATTTGCAAGAAGATGATGATGATGTTTACAATGAAGCTCCAAAGTCCTTTTTAACATAAATAAAATCCAAAAACCTAACCCCGGAAGATGAAACGCCAAAAGGTTTGCGTGCCTTGATGGGGGTAGTTGATACATCAACTTCCCAAGGGTGTAACTTTTGGATACGATATCCATTTGGGGTGTACGATAGCTCGTTGGAAATTTATATCCAAGCACTACACATTTTTCCATCACACTCTAGCTAATTCTTACAGTGTGGCTATGGCGGGCCCAAAAAACATTGTTTAGGGCCTCAAAATGGCCCCAGAAGTTAAGGACTCAAAAAGATATAGAAAAACTGCCAAGGTGGAAACCCCTATTTTGATCTAGCGGAATAGGTGAGTGGCCATAGATTTCTGCTTGGATCATTCTTCCCCCTTAAGAAGAAATGGTCTTCATTGCATCAAGTTCTCGGGGAATCTTTTGTTGAATCTGAACCTTGGTGAGTTGCTTGCCTTATTGAAGAAGTTGTCCTGCTTAGCTTGGTGAAATATGTTATGAACCTGTTGTTGGCAGGGTTGGATCCATTTAACCAATATAGCTACCTGAGTGTGGGAGGAATCTGTCGGTGAATATGTAGCATGAATAACATGAAGGGACTTACTATAACTTGGTTTGACTGGACAGTGTGGAGGCACCCCCGTAGGTAAAGTAGGAATATCTTGGTGTTATTCTACAATCTTGTTGATATGCTTTTCCTGGATAGAAGGTTCTTGGGACAAAACTGTAGTGGTTGTAGTGTCCTTCTCTTCTGACTAGATTGTGAAGAGGATAAACTTTGCGGTGTGAGAGATTACTTAGTGGCACTGTTTTGTCAAGACAGTAGTCTGAACTACCTTTTGTATCTTGTGGAGTTGACCCCCCAGAGTAACAATGATGATATGGGGTCGAGACTCATAAACAACATGACACTTCCACATATATGGATGGCCTAACAAAACATCACAGACTTACAATGGGGAAACATCACATAGTACCTCATCCTTTAAGGTTTTGATATCATATGACATGTGACATTGATGGTTGACATGAAGATCTCGTCCCTGGAGAAGCCATCCGATGTTGTATGGTTGCGGATGTGGTGTTGTCAGAAAATCTAACTGCTTGATAACCTTTGTTGAGATGAGGTTCTTCTAGATTTCTCTATCAACAATAAAATGCAATGGGGTCCCCTTCACCCAGATCTATGAATGGAAGAGGCACTCCCCCTCCTCACGATCCTATGGTTCTTCTGGTTGAATTGTTGTGGTTGCAACAGTAGCAGTGTGCTGCAGACCCCCTACCTCGAAAGGATCCGCTGACCTCCCGATCATTGGATCGTTCTTACTCTACGAGCTGGAGCAGCTCTTCGATTCATCACTAGAATCTTCTAGAAATATCCACAGGTCCTTTTCACGAAACTTCGCCTGCACGAACAAGCACCAAGTGCAAGTTTCTTTCCACATAACCACCTGTTGTGACCACTCGCTTAACCAAAAGATTCTTCGCAACCTCATACGTCGAGTATTCACATATGAGCCAACCTTGACTCTTGATCTCTCGAACTAGAGCTTAGCACTAGCTAGCTCCTCCTTTATCCTTCCGCTGATATAACCTCCAGCTATGACCTGGGGCCAAGCCTCCGAGCGCTTTAGGAATTTGCATTTCGCAAAGTCGAAAGACTTCTCACCTCAGATCTTTTGATCCATGAAACCTCGCTTTGCTTCAGATCAACTGCCCACAGCCTCTGTGATCCAACGACTATGATCAATGTCATGAAATCAGACTTCACGATTTCCTATAATTCTACCCTTTGACTTCCCCGAGTCGTGAGTCAACGAAATGTTGATCTCTCTCCACGTGTCCCTCCTTGATGAATGGTTAGGATCGTTGTGGATCCTATCTCCTCGGATATTTACCTCCTTCCTTCTTGCAAATCTTTCGAGGTCCGATCCTCCGAACTCTCGGATCTGCTGCCACCAGTCCTCCTTGATGGAAGATCCCGATGGTTTCAAAACTTGGGACTTCACAAAGTCCAGTCTCCTATATTCCTTCAAATGGTTAAGGTGTGTACACCTTACCTCTAGATCAATGGTTGTTGATCCACGCGCTCAGATCCAATGATCTAGATCTGATCTCCTCCTGTGCTCTCTTCTCGTTGTCTGGACGTGGGTTCCAACGGTCCAGATATTTTCCTCTGCTCGATCCAACGACAGTTGTTTCTCCTCCTCCTGAGCTTTGGCTTTCTTCCCAAACTTGGAAGATTTCAAATGTTTTCAAAGGCCTCGACCTTTGATTCCTCTGTGAGCCCGACTACTTGGGTCTCATCTGCATTCTGAAAATGCTATCTCTCTTGAGCTTCTTGAACTCACTCAATATCTAAGGGACTTGGCCCTTCTGCTTCTTCCTTAGAAGAACTCTAGTGCTCCTCTTGGAACAATTATGTGCTCAACCTCCTGATCTCACGAACTTGAAAACAAGTTCTCTTCTTTGCACACTCCTTGTGCTCGACCAGCCTTCAACTAGTTGTCTTCAACACTTCGTCTGAGTGTTGGCCTAGTGCACTCCTTGCATAGGTCTTCCTCCAGAGTGTTCAGTAACTCTGTTCCTTCTCCTCTTGTTCATTGAAGGGAACCTGTGCCTTCTTGGAAGCTTCTTCTCAAGCATGCCTTGCTAAGCCTACAGAGTATTCAACAACTCTATGAGTGTCTTCTCCTGGACAGTTCTCTTCTCATAGAACTCGAAACAGAGTTCCTTCGTGCACTCCTTGCACACGCTCAATGCCCACCTAGCAGAGCTTCACAAAATCCTCAGCAATTATGTCTTTTCTCTGTGCCCTCCTCTGCACATTCTTTCATCCAAGTTATTCAGTAACCTTGAGTCTCTCCCTTGAGTTTACGATTCCTCTGGTGTACCCTCCTAGCACGTTCTTACCTGAATTCCATAGAACTCATATGTGCACTCTTTGCATTGGATCACAGAGTCTTCAACAGTCTGTCATGCAACCCCTTTCATTTAGCCACAAAGAACCCAGACTTGAAATCAGAAACTCACAGACAACAAATTTTGTCTATACCCTACATAAGTAATCTAACATACATCTACAACATAAATGCATAAACACATAAAGATGACATTCACCAAATACACATAAACACACAAAGAATCTCATGCAGGAAACACTGCTCTTTGTGTTAATATGAATGTCCAATTACAATATGGGTAAGCTCGGACTGCAATAGAGTCTCGGCTCTCTTCTCTCCTCTCTAAAATAATGATTTTTGATACAAAGATCTTTTCTACAAAAGGGGGCTCCTTGATCTGTTCCCTCCATCTCCCCTAATCTCATTAATTTACATTGAATTACATTCAATGGTTGTCTAGTCCGAATCGGATCTAGATCTTATCAGCTTGTCAACCATTAAAGGCGACTCCATATACTATCTACGCAAAGGCATGGCTTTGGCTCTTCCAACCTTACAACAACTATTGCATTTAATTACAGTTTCAAATTTTAAAATGGGAGGGTTGGAGCCTCTCTCCTCCATTGAATGTGCACTGAATGTGTTGCTAGCTGGTGCATTGCTTAGGTGGAGTGATGCTCCTGCATCATACTCCATTGCTGGGAGAATCATGAGCTCCTGCTCATGAGTTCCTCCGCTCTGTTGTTGAAATCCACCTGGATCCCAAACTATCCTTTGGAGTTGTCCATGTGCTCCACTGCTTTGTCGTTGTTGTTGTTGCTTCCCTAATTCTCTTACAGGATTCCTTCTGCTCAACTTCCCTTTTTTGATTGCTTCTTGCACTAACCTCAAAATCAGCCTCCTGATCTCCTAGATCACCTCGTCCAGTTGTTTTGTTGGCTGGCTTCTTCTTCCATGCAGACTTCTCTATTGCACCTCCTCATTCTGATAAAAGGGCAGATCATATTGATCTCCCATGTTGTTTTATTCCTCTGTGGCCTTGACCTGCCACCCTGATGTAGACTCCAATTCAATAGTCTCTTCTTGACTGGGTTGTTGCCTAGTCACCTCCTCTAACAGATTAGCTTCTGCCATTTCTCCTTGTGTTGGTTCAACTCCAGCTTCCTCCAGCTGCTCTCCATACTAGAATTCTTCTTCAGTCTGCATGAATGCATTCTAGCAGTCCTTTTTTGGCTTTGGATTGCTCAACCAATCCTCCAGTATCTTCAACTCCTTCTCCCATGGAGTGAGCATATTAATTGCATGATCTTCTTCTTTTGTTGGGGGAAATATCAGTATTTTATCCTCTTCTTCCCCTATGATAGTCACTTTTGGTTGTCTTTATTCTATTGTTTCATATGCAATGCATGCTCTGGCCTCAACTGGCCTACTTGGCAGGAATACCTCAATTCCTCCAATGATCAGAATGTATTTCTGATCTTCCTCCATTAGCTCTTCTTGTTGATATGAACCCTCAGTTGAGTTCATCTCTTCTCCCTTGCCCACCTGGAAATATAGGATTTCTGCCTTGCCTTCCTGATAGTCTATGAGATCAACTGATCTCTCTCCATTTCCCACCTAGTAACCTGAACTTTATTCACTACCCACCTGACATTTTATGAGATCTCTGCTTGATCTCTTCTCCTCATCATCATTGAGACTCTTCCCATATTCTAGCTCACAGATATGAACCATCTCCTCTTCACCTCTGAGGATTTCAACATACCTCAGCCACACTCTCAAAAACCTTTGTTGTCCTCTGGCCAACAATTTCTGAACGGGCCACTTCACCTTCTTCTTCATGTGCCACTCATACACCCAATGCACTTTAGCATCTTGATACATTTTAAATGCAAGCTTCTACATTCGTGCTCTTATCTTGTTGAGCTCTTGGTCCATCTCATCCTTTCTTTTCTACTGGTGGTCGTTTCCTTGACCACTCCTTTGGCCTTCAGTAGCCATCCTTCTCTTTTTCCACCTGCCCTCTTGGAAAGTTTGTTGTTTACTCTGCAACTGCGAGAATTTCCAACTTTTGCTACAGCTCACCTAGTTGTCTATTGATTGTTGCACACCTGCAAACAATCATTACAAAGCATCAAGACTCTATCTTCTTCTTCTCTTCCGCCTGAAATCTGCAAATGAAAATTCTCGCTTTGATACCAATTTGACGTAGACCCCCTACCTTGGTAGGGTCCAGTGACCTCTCGATCACTAGACCGTTCTTACTCTATGAGTTGGAGCAACTCTTTGATTCCTCGCTGGAATCTTCAAGAAATATCCACAGGTCCTTTTCATGAAACTCCGCCAACGCGAACAAGCACCAGACGCAATATTCTTTCCATGTGACCACCTTTTGTGACCACTCACCTAACCAGAAGGCGCTTCGCGACCTCAGACGTCAGGTATTCACATATGAGCCAACCCTGACTCTCCCGACTCCCGATCTCTCAAACTAGAGCCTATCACTAGCTAGCTCCTCCCTTATCCTTCCGCTCCCATCTATGACCTGGGGCCAAGCTTCCAAGCGCTTCACGACTTCACGCATCGAGTTGTTGGAAGATTGCTCATCTCCCTTCTTCTAAAACCTGAACTTTCGAGTTCCGTGCGCCAGATCAACGGTCTGCAATCCCCGCGATCCAACGGTGTTGATCTCTCTTTCGCATATCGAGACTTCATGTTTCGAGAAGTCAGAGGATTTCTCACCTCTCTTTTCTCGATTCTCGATTTCCCGATCGAAGAATCCTTCTAGGCGCTAGCTCCTTTCCTCTAGCCCCTTTGACTTTGATGTTGGGCTATGACTAGGGGGCCAACTATTAAGCGGTTCGAGACTTCGCATTTCACGAATTCGAAAGACTTCTCACCTTAGATCTTTCGATCCCCAAAACCCCACTTTGCTTCAGATCGACTTCCCACAACCTCCGTGATCCAATGGTTGTGGTCAATGTCGCGAAATCAGACTTCGCGAATTCTTATAATTATACCCTTTGACTTCCCCGAGTCGCGAGTCAACGAAATGTTGATCTCTCATCATGTGTCCCTCCTTGATGGACGGTTAGGATCGTTGCAGCTCCCAGCTCCTCAAATATTCACCTTCTGCCTTCTCGCAAATCTTTCAAGGTTCAATCCTCTGAACTCCCGGATCTGCTACCACCTGTCCTCCTTGATGGATGGTCCCGATGGTTTCGGAACTTGGGACTTCACAAATTCCACTCTCCTATCTGCCTTCAAATGGTTAAGGTGCATTCACCTTACGTCTATATCAATGGTTGTTGATCCACGCACTTATATCCAACGGTCCAGATATGATCTCCTCTTGCACTCGCTTCTCCTTGTATGGACGTGGGTTACAACGGTCCAGATATTTTCCTCTGCTCGATCCAACGACAACTGTCGCTCCTCCTCCTGAGCTTTGGCTTTCTTCCCAAACTTGGAAGATTTCAAATGTTTTCAAAGGCCTCGACCTTTGATTCCTCTGCGAGCTCGACTACTTGGGTCTAGTCTGCATTATGAAAACACTATCTCCCTTGAGATTCTTGAACTCACTCAATCTCTAAGGGGCTTGGCCCTTCTACGTCTTCCTTAGAAGAACTCTAGTGCTCCTCTTGGAAAAATTCTACGCTCAACCTCCTCAGCTCACGAACTTGAAAACAAGTTCTCTTCTCTGCACACTCCTTGTGCTCGACCGACCTTCAAATTATTGTCTTCAACACTTTGTCTAAGTGTTGGCCTAGTGCACTCCTTGCAAAGGTCTTCCTCCAGAGTGTTCAATAACTCTGTCCCTGCTCCTCTTGTTCCTCGAAGGGAACCTGTGCCCTCTTGGCAGCTTCTACTCAAGCACACCTTGCTGAGCCTACAAAGTATTCAACAACTCTGTGAGTGTCTTCTCATGGACACTTCTCTTCTCACAGAAATCGAAACAGAGTTCTTTCGTGCACTCCTTGCACATGCTCAATGCCCACCTAGCAGAGCTTCACAGAATCCTCAACAATTTTGTCTTCTCTCTGTGCCCTCCTCTACACAGTATTTCCTCCAAGGTGTTCAGTAACCTTGAGGCTCTCCCTTGAGTTTATGATTCCTTTGGTGTACCCTCCTGGCACGTTCTTGCCTGAATTCCACAGAATTCAAATGTGCACTCTTTGCACTGGCTCACAGAGTCTTCAACACTCTATCATGGAACCCCTTTCATTTAGCCACAAAGACACCAGACTTGAAATCAGAAACTCACAGACAACAAATTATGTCTATACCCTGCAAACAGACTCTAACATACAAATTCTTTTTGTCTCCATTAATTTCATTATAGTGATTGGGAAGAATACATACAAATAGATATGAGCACTACATGTACTAAACTTTGACTTGAATCCCTATCTACATACATCTAGTAATTGCATGCAAAAGACCATTGGTTATCCAAACATTTTATAGCAAGCTAGTAGCCTTGTTCGTTATGTGTGGAAACTATGCATTGTTATCTTAACATAGAAAAGGTTGATCTATTGCTAGCAATTGAAGCTAAGTCACTTGAACTCATTGATAATTTTTATTGGCCCATGTTACCAAAGTAGTAACCAAGCCTTGGCCCAAGCCTGAGCAAGTCCTTCA
Source organism: Picea engelmannii (assembly GCA_009831015.1). NCBI lineage: Eukaryota > Viridiplantae > Streptophyta > Pinopsida > Pinales > Pinaceae > Picea > Picea engelmannii. Next base: position 674,775 of record ML786149.1, on the reverse strand, counting down.
TGTCAATAAACGATTACAGAAGCATAGCCTCAGCCTTGATTATATTGATAGATTTAGTTCGGTTGTGATATGAAAATTGCCATGGATATTCCACTGGAATAGTTCATCACAACAGATCTGATAAATATCTGAAATCTTTATTATTAAGGTTATTTTTCCTTTAGATTTCCAGAATATTTAGTTATTGATTTTTCTGCTTATACATGAAATAGATACAATACGGAAAATAGAGAATAGTAAAATACAATCACACCATCCACAAATAAACACAAGATATGACCTAGGAAACCCAATACGGGAGAAACCCCAGCTAGAAGGTGAGGTTGCTCTGCTCTCTTTTCCCTGGTATAGAAATTATGCAAGTACAAAGAAAGAGGCACTCTCTATGGAGTTGTCTTTGACCTGTGGCATGTATGGATTCTACATAATCTCTGCTCCTCTATTATGCTCATAGAATACCACTCTTAGATGTTTTTCTCAACTATGGAACAAGATACAATGCAAAATAATGGAACCCCTTCTCCTCCCAGTGGCTTGGTATTTAACATAGCCTGATAGTCATCTAGGGGTAGGTTTTTGAATTCCTCAACCCTCAATTGTGATAGGGTTTTGGACCTTCTAGAATCTTCATGAAATTATGTATATGGCTAGCCCCATATGCATGAGTAATGGAGGTTGACGTGGCATCCTCTTATACCATGGTGGTCAACATGGTAGGTCAATTTGCAGGAGGCATAACTTTTTCATACGAGCTTTGCTTGACATGATTTTTGTACTGTTGGAAAGCTCTTGATGTGTATAATAGCGCCACGAATTCCAAGTTATGTTGGGAAATTTTTGACCCCAAAAAATGTCGTTTGATGCTTCAAAATGGCCTCAGAAGGTTCTGGACCCCAATTTTCCAAACTGTGACCTGCCACTAAAATGGCCCTACAAGCTTATTTCTCCATTTTTTTCCACTCTGAAAGGTTCAAGATAGATGATAAACAATATAATGATCCAATCCGGATCAGGTTGGATATCCACGTGCAAAGGAATTGCACCAAAGACAAAGTTCTCAATGACAAAGTATTTGTAGAGTCTTAGTTTTATTGGCCTAATTATTATTGTGTTGTTAGTTGGTTGATGTGTGCAAGTTACACTAGAGAGTGGGACATACCTCTAATCTTAAAGAGTAGTTGCACTTAGAAACGAACCAACAATAGAGACCGTGTAGCCATTCAGAGAAAAAAGATCTCTACATAAGTTAGAGAAACAAAGATCAAAAAGTTAATTCCATGAAGTATCTATGTTGGTGAAGTGAGTGCATTATAAGTCCCTTGTTTACGAATCATTTGGCCCACTATCATAGGCCCAATTATTGAGTGTCAAGTATTGATAGATATCATATTGAGTATACATTGTTGATCTAAGTCAAATTAAATTTGACACATTGGTTTCGACAAGCAAGTTACGACTATTTTTTTGTTCACCTACATTATCACAAAACAAATAGGAACTTCCACCATTCTTAGGATTTCATTGTCTTTAATAGGGAGCTTCTATAGAATTACAAACTATATTTGCTTGAGTACTCCCCATTGCAATTTGAATCCTTGATTGACATTATTGATCCATGATTCAATAAATCAATAGAAAGCGATTACAAATTGTGGATAAAAAAGATCAGAGCACATGCAACATGGTCATCCTACCATACAAAGTTATCACATTGGATGGTGCCCTATGTAAGCCAAGTGGTTCACCTTAGAGCAAGTTGAGTAAAAATTTCCTCACTTAAATTTTAATGTAATGGTGATCATTTTTTTACAAAACTTCTCATTTTCTTCGTTGAAGTGAGATCCATCTCCTAAAACATGTTTCTTCGAAAGCTCTCAAATAGCACCATACAGAATGCACTGAAAAATTGAACTTCCACTAATTGCATCATTGAACAACAACTCAATAAATACATAGACAATGGAAACTATTATTAACTAGAACAAGGTCATCCAATCCATAAAGCATATAACCTAGTTTTGACACCAAATATCCAACCATTTTAAGTAGTGTATGTGTCCATGATTATACAATTTTGTGCCAATGACTAAATAATGTTTAACATCAACAATAAGCTTCAATACCAATAATTACAAGCCTACAACGCAAGAATTCGAAGGTAGTTCAAGTGTAGACAAGATGCAAGAAAGAAGTTCTTGCCACCACAACATGTTTATTTATCAACATATTCACTTATCCAGTTATCAACTTTAACCCCAAAATATATTGTTTTTTTTTTATGATCTAGAGGAATAGATAACTCACACTTATCTACCATTGTGTTTGGGTATTCAAATGTTTACCCTCTGCATTTTTTTCCCAAAACACCAAATCGGGTTGTTCTACAGGGCGGGTTCACACGTAATTAATGTTTTACCCCTATCCCTGGAGTTGAGTGGAAACTCGATTTGCCTTTCTTTGTCAAAGACTCCGACAGACTCTGGTTCATAGCACACCTCCATTCAAATCACTCTGGCGCATTGTACCATATTAATGCACAAACCCACGTGTCAACACATTTCCATGACCAATTAAACTCGCTGATACTGAAAATTTCTCTGCGACTAAGGCAAGGATGTGATCCGCTAGTTTCAAACTGCCACAGTATGCTGCCAGTGCTGGCAATCCATTAAAATGAAGAATGGGGTTCCTAACTACTTTGCCTGTACCTTTTATAGCTATATTGTATTCAGGCGAATACCAGCAATATCATTAGCAGACTTGCAGTATGGAGTCCATATTTACACCGATACCATACACTCATTGGCTGAGAATTCAACCATGACCGCTACAGTTCGCAAGCAGAAGCTGAGAGGAATACTCAGACGTGAGACAGAAGACAACAATGGCTATCGCGGCACGGGTTGCGGTGTGGGTTCATGGAATAGATTGATGGTACAATTAGCCCATGATGGGAAAATAGAGGATGCAAGAAAATTGTTTGAGAAAATACCCCAACGGACTGTGGTTTCATGGAATGTGATGATTGATGCCTATGTTCAGAATGGACGGTTAGAGGATGCATGTAAATTGTTTGACAAAATGTATGAAAGGAATATAGTGTCCTGGACTATTATGATTGCGGGATATGCACAGAGTGAGAGAATAGAAGATGCACGCCATCTGTTTGACAAAATGCCTGAGCGAGATGTTGTTACTTGGAATGCTATGATTACTGGATATGTTCAAAATGGGAAACTAGAAGATGCACGGCAACTGTTTGACAAAATGAGTATGCCAAACGTGGCCTCATGGAATACTATGATTACAGGATATGCCCAGAATGGGATGCTTGAGGATGCATGCGAACTGTTTTCTCGGATGCCGAAGAAAAATGTGATTTCATGGACAACTATGGTAACGGGATACGCACAGAATTCGAGAATACAGGATGCTAGGAAACTCTTTTCAGAGATGCCGAACCGAAATATTGTCTCATGGAATGCAATGATTTCAGGGTTTTCTCAGAATGGGCATAGTGAGGAAGCCCTCAAACTGTTTTCCCAAATGTTGGGAACAGGCATGAAGCCTATTGAGTCCACCTTCACAAGTGTTATCAGTGCATGTGCTGCGTTGGCATCACCACTGCATGGCCAACAGGTTCATGCTCATGTCATGAAAAGAGGAACTCCATTGAATAGCTTCATGGGGAATGCCCTGATTACTATGTATGCCAAGTGTGGCAGGATATATGATGCTCGCTGTATGTTTGAAATACTGTCTGATAGAAATGTGATAACATGGAATGCTATTATCTCTGGATATGCTCAACATGGTCATGCCAAGGAGGCACTTCAGTTGTTTGATCAAATGCTAGCTCGAAACTTAAAAGCGGATGACATTACTTTTATTGGTGTGTTGTCTGCCTGTAGCCATGCAGGCCTTGTGGTTGAAGGATGGAATTACTTTGATGCGATGAGCCGAGATCATGGCATTTTACCCAAGGCAGAACACCATGTTTGCATGGTCGACCTTCTCGGTCGCTCTGGGATGCTCAATGAGGCGGAAGATCTCATCAACAAAATGCCTTTTGAACCTGTTGCTGTTATTTGGAAGGCCTTGCTAGGTGCCTGCAGAGTACACATGGATGCAGATATCGGTAGACGTGCAGCAGAGCATCTCTTTGAGTTGGAACCACAGAACTCTGCTGCATATGTGCTGCTGTCAAATATATACGCAGTGGCTGGCAGGTGGGATGATGTAGCAAAGGTGAGAATAATGATGAAAGAAAGGAGAGTGAAAAAGGATCCAGGATGCAGCTGGATTGAGGTGAAAAATGCAGTTCATACATTCGTTGTAGAAGATAGGTCACATCCACAAATAGAAGAGATACATGCAATGTTAGAGCAATTGGCTGGGCAGATGGAACAGGCAGGGTATGTGCCCAATGTGAGCTTTGCACTGCATAATGTCAAGGAAGACCACAAGCAGCACCTTCTCTGCCATCACAGTGAAAAGCTGGCCATTGCTTTTGGGCTTATTAGCACCCCGCCTGGGGTGCCTATCCAGATTATGAAGAACCTTCGCATGTGTGGGGATTGCCACATTGTGACCAAGTTCATCTCCAAGATTGTTGAGCGAGAGATTATTGTTAGGGATGCAAACCGATTCCATAGATTCAAGGATGGTCTCTGCTCTTGTGGGGATTACTGGTGATGTAATTGAATCAAGAAATGAAAGTGCTTCAATTAATAGATCTATCTCAAGAAGCAGTACCTTGATAATAATCGGGCTTTTGATATTGTCATTGTCCCAGAACATTCAAATGTTCGAGTTAGTATATTTTACTTTAAACATCCATATATTACATCAACCTCACCTAAAAATACGTCAGGTTCTTGATCATTCTGATCTGGAGAGAGATATTTAACCCATTTAATTTACTAGGTCAGGGTTGTGTGCTGAAACCATCCAAGTTAAAAATCTTCCTTCTATTCTGGATCTACGATTCAAAGGTTCTCATTCTCAAGCATTTTCATGATGCACAACAATCATCTAATGGTGGAAATTGGAGATCAATTTTTAGCAGGAAGGTTGTTTGACCTGATGACATTGAAAATGATTCTTGCATTCCAGAAATTTGTTTTGGAAGTGTACTTAACAAATGCATGGTTTTGTCCAATAAATTCAAAATTTCTACTTCCAAATCTTCAACCCTTATCTTTTGAAATGGAATCTTTAGCTGCAAAGAGAGGTCCTTGCAAGAGTTCTTTAGAAGGATCTTGCCAAATTAAAGAAAATTTTCAGTTTTCATAAACTTTTTGAAAACAATAAGAGGTTCAGCTTCAGCAAGTGCTTGAAGTTTGCTATTATGTTCTTTTTCAAGGCATGCGATTTCAGACATTTCAACTGTTAAAAATATTTTCTGGTGCCTTAATGCTTTGACAAACGGTGAAGATTCTTTTGTGACGGGAAATAATTCAAGTCTCCTCCCATAAATTGCAATCTTCTTACAAGAAGAGTTGTTATGGAGAAACTGATTTGAAGAAATGGCAATGGAGTTCCTTAGATTCCATGAGAAATTCCGGTATCTCCCATCAGAATGTCAGAAAGATCCAGCGCATGGGAAGGATCAGAAACATACTTCTTCAATAATGATATATGGAATACATTATGAACTCGTAGATGCTGCGGCAGAGCCAATTTACAAGCCATAGTTCTAATGTGCTCCAGTATCTCCAAAGATCCAAACTTTCCGCTGGCAAATTTCCTGTATTTCCTGAACTGGCAGGAACTTTTTGGCTTTACACAAAGGAACACAAGGTCTCCAACCTAAAAAGCTTTATTTAACCTCTTATTGTCGGCATATTAACTCTTTTGTCGATTTTATGCCACCTTCGAACTTTGCTTTGCCTTCATTATTTCTTCCATAAACTCCAGAGAAGTAACCATCAAACTATATTTCTACCCATATATCGCCTCAAAAGGACTCATCCCCAAGGATTCATGATGCCCATTGGTATAAGCTCAGGGAAACCAAGGGAAAATAAGCTTTGTGGTTCCCAGGCTTGCTCATGACGTACGTTCATAACTTATCTTCCAGCACCTAGTTTGCCCTCTTGGTTTACCCCTATGCTTCAGGGTGATATGCATGCTGAAACTCAGCATTGCACCTAACTCTTCAAACGAAGCAGTCCAAAACCTTGAATTGAACTTTGAGTCGGGGTTAGATACTATGACCCTCGGCACACTATGTATATTAACCACCTTCTTGAGCAATAGTCGTGCAACATACAAGGCCTTATAAGTAGACTTCACATGAATGAAGTGTGCCATCTCATTAAGCTCATTAATCACCCCCATAATAGAATTGTAACAAAATTCATAAAAACTTGTTCCCATTTCCATTCCAATATGTTGAGTAAATGGAATAAACTTGTTGGATGTTGTTGTTCTACCTTCACCTTTTGGTATTCTAGACATTTTTGCACCATATTTACCACATCCTTTTTGATTCCATGATTGCTCTGAATTGGATCTTCACCAAAATCTCTTTGTAAACTTTATAATAAGCATTTAATTGTTTGTTTTTTTTGGCAAAGTTGAGGAAATGTCCAAAACTTTACTTGGAAGTTGAAACGAATCATTGTGATGGTCGGCCTTCCAAGCCAGCCCATTAAAAATGAAGGTTGTGATGAAGAAAGGCATTCAACAAAAGAGAAGAGAGAAAAGACTAAGAGGAAATGAAGAATGTCAGTTCTAGAGAGGAGAGTTGTAAGAGGTAGTCAACTCAAAAATGACAGGACATGGGAGACATTGTGCCTAGCCACGCATGAGCAAAGATCATTGTTAAGTTCAATCCACCTATAAATATGTTTTGGCTAATGAGTAACAATGCCTAAGGTTTTTTATACATAGTTCACCCTTTTTTTAAATCAATACCTCTTGATGAAAATCGTTTAGAACTTGGTTTTTCCATTTGGGTTTCTAGAGTAAATATCCGTTGTTATGGCATGTGACTGAGCACTTTATTCTATGATTGTTATGTTTGTTTCTCTAGTTGTCATCTGGTTACATTGTTGGGTTTAGATTAATACATGTGCACTATTTAATTTACCCATATCAACACAATCCCATATCCACTATGACATTTCTACCTTGAGCTCTATTCATTGGGCATAAGAAACTGCTTGTGCATGTGTCTTTTACATGCTATACGATTAATGTGTTAATTGACTTGTTTGTTGGTGTAAAAATCACATCTACAACACTATACCTCTTGCTCTATTCAATGGTATGAGTCACTAGAGTATTGTAATTACTAGTATGTGTGTCAATTCAGCCTCTTAGAATTTGGTGATAGTGCCATGAGAAATACAAATATGACGTGCTATCTACAACCCTCTACCATGCTTGATTATTAGCTATAGTCTCATCTCTCAATTGGTGATAGTTGATGTAATTACAACATTACGATTAATTCTTTGGATCATCGATTGCACCCACAGCTTCCTTGCTCAATTCTATGGGTTGTTGAAGCACTGGGAACCATTGATTGGTGGCCATAGTGCTTATTCTTAGTTGATGGCAACAATTCTCTTTAGTTGATTCACTGTGTAAGGCATATAAAACACACCTACAACCAACCCTTTATTCAATTCTTGCTTAGCCCAGTAATATATTCTAAGTAATGCAATTTGCTAATTGTCTTCGTAGAATGGGTTGTCAATTGTAAGTTAGAATTCTATTGGTTGGTTTCCTTGGTTACGGTGATAACAATAGCCAGATGGAAGCACTTACATCATGATATAATTGTGATTGGGAAGTGTTGGACATGAATTGAGTTCTAAGTCGGAGTATATAAAGTCAACTTGCAAACAGGTTTAGGAGTGTTGTATGGTGTATATCGAGACATTGTTTGCTTTGACCATTCTGTTAGCACTGAGAGTCACCCTCAGATTGCAAGAGGATAAGCCCAATACCCATCAGAATGTTTGGTGGATGTTGGTTTTATGAGTGGAGGTCAAATGGACAAAACTCAGTACAGGAATGATTTTAACACAGAAACTAGACAAGCAATGCACAGGAAAGTGAGGTCCTCATTAACTTCAGTCAGTGATTTGAGTTTAAGTGTGAGCAGAAGGAAGACTTAGTGAGAGAGGTGAACAAGATTGCTATGGGCATCTGGCCTTCAAGCAGCTTGGTGAAGAAAAACTTAGGCTCATGAGCACTCTTGAACTCAAGTTTCAAACATAGAAATATGTAACAGCAGCATAATAATCAAACCTACATTATCATGCAACTACAACAACTTGATTGGATCCTCCATGCCCAAGCCTTTCAACGTAAGGGGTAATAAGATAACAAAGAAGCTGACTAAAACTGGTCACAACAATACTGTAATCAAACCTACATTACAATAGAACTACAACCCTCGACTGGATCCTCCATGCCCAAGTGTTTTAGCACAGTTTTTACAAAGAGATGAGGGAAGTTGAGTTCTATCAATGCGGAGGTCTTAAGTTTGATACATAACCAGAGAACAACTCTGGCATCAAAATTACACAGTAGGGAGCTCTGCTCAACCATTCGACCACCATAACAAAATATCAAACTGATCTATATATACTCAGATCAGTCCACAACTGCTAGAAGTGTGATATGGCAATGTCATTCAAAGCTTTGCGTCTAAGCAATCCTCTATCAGACTATGCGTGTTTCATTTTGTCAGACGCAAACCAGGTTCAGTGTGGACCTGCAGAAAAACTCACAATCGTTGTACCTTGCTGACAGTCCCACCTCCTTAGCCATAACTTTTAAGCCTTTCATTTATGGGTTGAGCTGAGGTTTCAACTACCAGTCCCTGCTTCATTAACTGGATCTTCATCGAGATTGGAGCACGACGGGACAACTGTCGGGTGACCACTTGTCGACCTTGGATAGGGTGCCATATGCACATGTGCATTTCGGGGCCGTAGAAAGTGGTTTAGGCCCACACCGCTTTTGCGCCCGAAATACATCTTCTTCCACCATGTCGCTTCCCCACAAAATCATGGTTGGGACTTCGGCCCGCCCTTCGGATTTTAACGTCTGCGCATGTTGTGACCCCGAAATGATCAACGGTCGTCGATCTGGATGGGGGATGAGATCTGGGTGCGCCAGCTACTTTAGCGCCCCTGCCACACTTTTATCTGCCTGCCAACCCTGGAGTCCCTCCAACTGCGCTTGGAGATAGCGTCACATTGAATCTGCAAAGCAGACTTTGACCGTTGCAGACTGCAATTGCCCGCCTGCGTTCATGTTGTTTTGTGTGATAACATTTGGCTCCACAGGGGATGGCATGCTCCCTGCGATCTGCCAAGAACGCACAGTTCCAGTGCCTTATCTTTTGGGTCATGGTGTCTCCTATTTAAACAGAAAATGAAAGGAAGTGGTAATTACAATGGTGGAAAGCCAATCATGGCTTAAACAAAATATTTCTTCAGAAAGTGCCCATTGACAGGGCTGCCCAAAACTTCAGAATCCTCCAAGATCTGCAACTTATAGGTGTTATTTGAAAATACTTCAGAAATCTTGAAGGGACCAATCCATAAGGCTTCAAATTTACCATGTTAGCCTTTGTCTTGCTTGGGGGAATCCCACTTGAGCACCAGATTCCCCAACCGGAAATGTTTCTTTCTTGCTTTCTTGTCAAAGGCTCATGTTATCCTCTGTTGGTAATCATGAGTTTTATCAAGCAGCTGCTCCTTGGTCTGTTGTATTTCTACCAGTTGTTGTATCCTTCTGGCCATATCATCAGGTTCTCCTTGGTAGTCCTGGAGGAATTTTTCCACAGGAAAGGAAAGCTGAGTAGGAAAAATAGCCTCCACCCCATACACAAGCTGAAAAGGGGAAACACCCAGTGAACTCTTTGTTGTAACTCTGTCAGCTCATAATGCAAATTTCAGCTTTGATTCCCAGGATTTCTTGTTGTCTTCTAACAATTTCTTGATGATCTTTATGAGGCTCTTATTAGAGGACTCTGCTAAACCATTTCCCTGAGGGTAGTAGGGAGTAGAATGGATTGATGTGATCTCACATTGCTCACAGAAATTGATTAATGATTCAACTTTGAAGGAGGCAGCATTGCCAGTAACAATCTTGCTTGGACAGCCAAATCCGGATATGATATCTTCAAGGAAGCTAATGATTACCTTGTGGGAGGCACTCCTTGTAGGGATGGATTATATCCATTTGGTGAAATAATCAATGGCAGTCAAAATCCACTTTTGTTGGCCACTTGAGGCTAGGTGGATCTCTCCAATGAAGTCAAGACCCCATTGCTGAAAAGGCCCAGAAACCATTATAGGTTTCAAAGGCAAAGATTTGAGTTGTTTCTTTCCAGAAAACTTTTGGCATTTGACACAAGCTCTAATCTTTGCACAAACATCAGAAAAAATGTTGGGCCAGAAATACCCAGCTCTGAGGATTTTATAGGTTGTTGTCCTCCAAAAATGATGTCCCCCACACAAGCTATCATGAAAATCAGTCATGGATCTTTGGGCTTCTTGTGGGTCCAAGCATCTTAGTAGAACTCCCAGAGGATCCTTCTAGTACAAAACCTGATCAATGAGGCAATATTTGATTGCTTTGAGTTTCAAAGCTCTTACCTTGTTTTTGTCCAAACCATCAGGAGGCCTTAACTTCTGTAGAAAATATATGATGTCTTTATACCAGGTGCATACTGCTAAGTTAGGACTGACATGAGAGTCTTTATCAATAATCCCAGTTTGTTGATTTTCTAAGTTTATGTTCATGAACTTAACACCTAAATCCTTGCAGTTTGATTCAGCCAGCAACCCGACTAAACCTTGGCCTTTTACCAATTTGGCGGGTTTTATTTCCAAGTTGAACTCCAAAATTCTAGCAATCCATTTGCTTTTCCTCCCTTCTATGTCAGGCTAGATCAATATCTCTTTCACCGAGGCTGAAGGAACATATGCAACAATCTTTGAATACATAACATAGATTATAAAAGCCTTGAGGGCTTTCACCAAAGCATATGCATGTTTCTCCATGATATCATATCTCATTTCTGCATCCCTCAATGCTCTGTTGAAAAAGGAAATAGGCTTCTCTAACCCCTTTGTATTCTTCTGTAGAAAAACAACAACCAATGTATTAGGTGAAGCAAAAGAAAATATCAGAAATTCTTTAGAATAGTTAGGGATGATGAGCACAGGTGCTTCAGTCAAAGCCCTTTTGATTTGGCCAAAAGAATTTCTGGACTCAGCAGTCCACTTCAGCTCGATTCATTTTCTAATCATGGTTGTAATGTGCTTAACCAACTCAACAAAATTAGAGATGAACCTCCTTAGAAAATTGATTTTACCCAAGAAAGACTGAACCTCTTTCTTGGATCTGGGAAAAGATAAATCCTGGATGGCCTCTACTCTACTTGGATCAATTCTTACCCCTTCAGCTGACACAACATGCCCCAATAATTTTCCCTCCTTCATAGCAAACAAAGATTTATTGGGATTGAGGAAAAGGCCAAACCTTTTGCATTTTAGGAAGAATTTCTTCAGATGATGACAATGCTCTTTATTAGATTTTGAGAACGTTGTAATGTCATCTAGATAAATGACTACAATTTTTTTTGTCTCCCCAATGAAGGCAATGTCCATGGCTCGTTGGAAAGTTGCTTCTGTGTTCATCAATCCAAAGGGAATTTTAGCATACATGAATGTGCCCCAATGAGTAGTGAAGGATGTCTTTTCCCTATCTTCAAGTAGGACGAATATCTGATTGTAGCCAGAGAAGCCATCAATCATAGACATCCTAGATGAATTAGTCACTCTCTGCAAAATGTGCTCCATCTTTGGCAAGGGGTAGTTATCATTTTTGGAGCTTCTGTTCAAATTCTTAAAATCAACACATAACCTGATTTCCCCATTTTTCTTCCTTACAGGCACCAAGTTAGCTACCCATTTTGAATATCTCAAAGGGATGATGATCTGGGCATCCAACAACTTCTTCACTTATTTTTCCATAATAGGAAGCGGCATGGGATTTATCTGTTTGAGTTTATGCCTGAAAGGTTTGGCCTCTTCTTTCAAAAGCATTTTGTGTTCAATGATGTCGTTGTCATATGTTCTCAAATCTTCATATTTCCAAGGAAACACATAAGCAAACTCCTTCAAAAGCTTGACATACTCAGCCCTTTGCTCCTTTGACAAACTGCTATACAATTTGACATATTTGGGATATTTCTTTGTTCCTAAATTGCATTTAGTCACATTAGTATTTTCAGTTGAACCTTTAACCTTTACAACAACATCATTTATGTCAAACAATCTCTCCAAAGGGACTAGTCCCTTTGGAATATTATTACTAGGCAACTGAACAATGAACACTATGATGCTCAACAATTTTATTAAGAAAAACATCAACATGAGGGCTTTCTTTGGAATCCTAATCCAGATCAATATAAAAAACAAAAAATTCATCCACAGTCTCAAGATTTTTTTTTTATCTCAATATCATCCTCAAAGACCTTCCAATGCTTGACATTGTCACGAATAGAAGGTCTATACTTTACTTCCACATCATACTTGAGTTTGGGGGGCAAAGGGACCTTGAAATTACTTGCTGAGACAACCAAGGAATCTGTCATAGTTTTATCCTCTCTTGGAACGAATGAGATATTAAAGGCCAAGAAGAAACTGTCAATCATATCCCAGACTTCATTTATGTAGGCCCTTAACCTTGGGTGCTTAGCCTAATATTGATTTCTGACTTGATGAACAATCAACTCAGCATCTCCAAATACTGCCAGCTCCTCAATCTTCATGTCTCTGTCAGCTCTCAAACCTAGAACAAGAGCTTCATATTATGCTACATTGTTTGTTGCTTCAAATTCAAGCTTATAAGACAGAGATATGGTCTCTTGGGCAGGGGAAATGAAAACTACCCCAACACCAACACTTTATCTAGAAGAGGCTCCATTAAAAAACATTTTCCAAATAGAGGTATTGGGAGCAGGGTCTTCACAAGAGGTGATGGGCTTCTTTTTTATTTCAATAGGTGTTCGAGGAGCATTGGTGAGTTATAGCATATTGGTTCCTAAATCAGTATCAACTGCAAAAATGGGGTGGTTGGTAGGGTTTGCTTCATCACTAATAATGTAAGAACGTTGTGCTTCCCTATAAAGCCTTCTATGTTCTCCACCAAACACAGGAATGATGGCATATGAACGATCCATTTGTAAAGTTCCCCCTAGTCTTTTGATCCAAGATCTAGACAAAAGCATTATGAATTTAGGGGGGACATCAACCACCACAATATCCATGACCACATTTTTCATTGGCAACTGGAATACGGAAACAACCAAGTCTTTGATAACCCCGAGACACTTCACCTTTCTGGAATCAAATCAGTACAAGTCATAGTAGGTTTTTGTAACCTCCAACCCAAGCTCATTTATGATAGTCTTAGGCATGAGATTGTGAGATGCCCCTAAATCCATCAAGCAGTTGTGCAACACCTTATCATGAATGTTCAATGAGGTATAGAAAGGAGGGGAGGATTCATCCCTATCCTCTACCAAAGGCCCTAGTATGACATCTATTTTTTTCATCTTGTAGGTTGATTGAGTCTATGGGATTAGATGAAGGTTCAAGATGCAACATTTTGGAAAGGTACCTTTTGAAATCCTCATTTTTAACTAGCTCCAAGAAAGGTACAGGAATTTTAATCTTTTGAATTTCATTCTCAAAGCTAAAAGAAGAGGGAGGCTTCAAAATCTCCTTCACTTATGGGATAGGGATCTTAACCATTGCCTGGGGATTTTGTGCCTCTTTTTCTTTGCTACTAGCTGCCACCTCTTTAACAGGATGCTCTGTTCTAGTAGGTTGATCAGGAGTGTCAAGCTTTCCCTCTTTCATCTTGGACCTAAGGTTGTACCTATTTGGAGTGCCACTGGTCCTTTCCCCTTTTCTCAACTCATTTAGTTGGATTCCCATGAGAGACTCTTCATATGCAGATTGGGTTAGATGAGGAGATGAGGAGGTGTCACCAAGAAAATGGATTTTAGGATCAGTTTCTTCTTCCTCTCCTTCTTCATCAATAACCAAGTTATTTTGGAGAGGGGTTTAGATCTTTTGATCATCCCTATCCCTTTTTCTTTGATCTCTTTGGATGATCTAAGGGGCATTATTTGGTCTTCTGAAATTACTCGTGTTATCAGTATTATGGGTGTTCCTATAGCCTTGTTTCCCCTCAAATTTCAATTTCTCCATTTCTGCAGAAAACGATTTTACTATTTTTGGCAATTCATCAACTTGAGGGTGGGAAGTATAGGAACCAGAGGTTGAAGCTTCAGCCCTACCTTTTCTTCTGTCTCTATCAGCCTTAGTCCTAAGTTTGTAAACTACCAATATATTGGATTCTACTTCAAGGGTTGCATCTTACATATGAGGCAAGGGGGTAGCTCTTCTTTCTCTTAACATGAGCCAAAACTCAGGGTCAAAAGCACTGGAATAAGTAATCTTGGCAGAGGTTTATGTAGGCTTAATTTCAGTGGGAATCTTATTGTACATATTATTAAATCTCTTTGAGAAGTCTGAAACAGATTCCCCTTCCTCTCTCTTAAGTGATCCAAACTTTGTAATATAATAAAGGAGTCCTTTTTGTCCCCTAAATGTCTCAAGAATGAATCATCCAGAGCTTCAATACCATCAATAGATCTAGGAGTCAAGCCCCTGAACCACTTTCTAGCCTCACCATCAAGACTCTATACAAAAACTGTCAACCAGACATCTTCATTTTCAATATTAATATTATCCGCATAACTGTAAAAAGATGAAAGGTGTTCTTCTACAGTTATGTCTTCCTCCCTATAAACTTGGGCATGTACTTGAGATAATCTCCAACTGGGAGGGAATTCATAGGCTGAGGTAGAACCATAGGGGCATACCTAGCAACCACTATGGAATCCATTATGCTTCTAGGAGGATTAACACCTGCCATTGGGATGTGAATTGTAGGAGAACCAGGGGGAGATGGAGCTTGGGCAGGTAGGACTACAGTTGTGTTTCTAGGAGAAAGAGGAAACGACTAAGTGTTGGAGGAGATTGATATGGGGTTCAAGGGAAAAGAAGTTTCCCCCTCTTTAGATACAATAACTTTGATAGGAGGAGGAGTAGGAAAACCCAAAGTGGGAAAATATTATAAGCTCCTGGGTCTACACCACTTTACAATATCAGGGGAAACAAGGGTGTCAAAACTTTCTCCTTCTAAAAGAAGACTAGAAGGGGAGAATTTAGTAGGAAAACTTTCAAAATTTAAAATTCTAGAAACTCTAATAGATGGTATAACAGGAGAATTAGATGCACCTTGTGGAGTTTTAAAAGAAGAAGTTTGTAAATTACCAGAATCACCTGGTACAACAGTTGAAAGCCTTTATTGAGAGGTCTTTCCTTTTTTGATGATCTTTTCTGGGTCAACTTCAGGTGTTTCCATAGGCAGTTGTGGAGTAGACATCGAGTGTCTGCCTTTTGGAGCCACAAATGAAATAATGGAGTTGTCGGGTGCAAGTTGCAATCTTCAAGTTACTGATTTTTTATGCACCTTCAGAATCAGAATTTCTTTGTCATTCAATCCCAGGGAATGTCTTCAATTCATTCTCTAACAACAGCGCCGGGAATTTTAGCTCTAAGATTCACCCTCATATTGCAAAAGGATAAGCCCAATACCCATCAGAATGTTTGGTGGATGTTGGTTTTATGAGTGGAGGTCAAATGGACAAAACTCAATACAGGAATGATTTTAACACAGAAACTAGACAAGCAATGCACAGGGAAGTGAGGTCCTCATTAACTTTAGTCAGTGATCTGAGTTTAAGTGTGAGCAGAAGGAAGACTTAGTGAGATAGGTGAACAAGACTGTTATGGGCATTCGGCCTTCAAGCAGCTTGGTGAAGAAAAACTCAGGCTCATGATCACTCTTGAACTCAAGTTTTAGACATCGAAATATGTCACAGCGACATAATAATCAAACCTACATTTTCATGTAACTACAACAACTCGACTGGATCCTCCATGCCCGAGTGTTTTAGCATAGCTTTTACAAAGAGATGAGGGAAGCTAAGTTCTATCAATGCGAAAGTCTCAAGTTTGATACATAACCAGAGAACAACTCTGGCATCAAAATTACATAGTAGGGAGCTCTGCTCAACCATTCGACCACCATAACAAAATATCTAACTGATCTATATATACTCAGATCCTTCCACAAATTCCAGAAGTGTGATATGGCAATGTCATTCAAAGCTTTGTGTCTAAGGAATCCTCTATCAGACTATGCATGTTTCCTTTTGTCAGATGCAAACCAAGTTCAGTGTGGACCTGCAAAAAAACTAACCATCGTTGTACCTTGCTGACAGTCCTTCTTCCTTATCCATAACTTATGAGCCTTCCATTTATGGGCTGAGCTGAGGTTTCAGCTACTAGTCCCTACTTCATTAACTGGATCTTCATCGGGATTGGAGCGCGACAGGACGATTGTCGAGCAGCCACTTGTCGACCTCGGATAGTGCGCCATATGCGCATGTGAATTCCGGGGCCGCGGGAAGTGGTTTAGGCCCACACCGCTTTTGTGCCCAAAATGAACCTTCTTTTGCCATGTTGCCTCCTCGCAAAACCACGATTGGGACTTCGGCCCGCCCTTCGAATTTTAACGTCCACGCATGTTGTGGCCCCGAAATGATCAGCGACCGTCGATCTAGATGGGGGCTGAGATCTGGGTGTGTCGGCTACTTTAGCACCCCTGCCAAACTTTTATCTGCCTACCAACCCTGGAGTCCCTCCAACTGTGCTTGGAGATAGCGTCACATCGAATCTACAAAGGGGACTTCGACCGCTGCAGACTGCACCTGCCCGCCTATGTTCATGTTGTTTTTTGTGATAACACATTCTATCACGACTACTTATATTTTCTCATTCAAGAACATAGAATAAAATCTATTTCCATAGAGGATTTGTGTTGACGAAACGGATAGGCCATAGGCCTAATGTTTAAAAATCATAAGATATCAAATCAAGTTCCAAAGACTTGGAGAAAACCTGCATGGTAAACACCCATAACAAGTACCAAATAGTGGAAAAACATTGTTGCTAGGATTATTGTGGAGCAGAAAACCCAAAATGGCAGGAATACCTCATGAAGAACATGACAAGGAGGATCCAAAAGCTAGGGTTTCTCTGTTGGAGTAAAGAATTGCTACATTGACAGAATTGGCAACACAACTATTGGTGAAAAGGGATTAGGAAGCAAACTCGGCAAAGGCTAAGCATGAAGAAGACAAGGCGAACTGAGAAGATTCCATGTGTGAGAAGCTCAATGACTCAAGTAAAAATATTTATTTTTCTTCATCTTCCAATCTTCCTTTTAAAGTTGAAGTGAAGCTTGAAATACCCATGTTTGATGGAAATGTTAATGGTGAAGTCTTAAGTCACTGGTTGAAACAAATGGAAGTTTATTTTGCCCTTTATCACATCCAAGAAACACAACAGATTTCTTTTGTACATTTGAAGATGACCGAACATGCTCTCTTATGGTGGGAGAGTTGTGTTGATGCATTGAGGATGGCAAGACACCCATGATTACAAAACAGGAGGACTTCGAGGCATTGTTGAAGTCACAATTTTATCCCATAGGCTACAAAGAGGAGTAGCTCATGAAATGGAAATACCTTTAGCAAAAACAGGAACAAGAGGTGCAAGAATACATTTCTAAATTCAAAAGGGAAGCCATCAAGTTGGGTAACTCTTTGGAAAAGCTGGGGGTGGTTGTGAAGTACCTTGGAGAAATTTTCAATCATATCCAAAGGTAGTTGCAACTTCTTAGTGAGAAAATCATAGATGATGTCAACAAGAAGGCTCTCTATATTGAGTTGAACTCCAAGAAGGGGTAGCAACATAAGGGTCAAGAAGAAACTAACAAGAGAAAATATAAGAAGATGGTATCCACAACCGAAAAAGAAAAAAAAAAGAGGAATTCTAATAGGCATTGCAAACATTGTAATGTGGATGGGCATACAGAAGAGAGGCATTGGAAACTTCATTCAAAATTATGTCTAAAGTGGTTGAAGTCCAAGAGGAAAAAAAATGAAACTACTGATACAATAGACGAAGTGGTAGAAATCACCTCCGATCTAGATGAAGCCATAGTTTACACCACATAGGTGAGTATAGATAAACATGCACTATTGTGAATCAAAGTTCAAGTGAAGAATTGGAAGGTAAATGTTCTATTTTATAGTGGTTGTCAATGTAATCTGATTTCTAAAAGTCGATGAGCTTGGTTAGAAACTTATGATCTAGTGTGGCCAAGTTCACTAGCATGGTTGCAAGGGAAATCTATTATGAGAATCACTTGGAGATGTAAAATCAAGTTTGTCATTAATGCTAGCTATGTTGATGAAGTAGAATGTGAAGTTACACCATTAGATGCCCATGGAGTGATGTTTGGTTGCCCATATATGTGGGATAGGGATGCTACTTTTTGTAGGAGAGAAACAAAATATTGCTTGGTCAAGGGTGGCAAGACATACTTCATCAAAGCATATAAAGGAAGAGAGAGAATAACTCCTCTAGTAGTGAAATAGGGGCATACAAGCAAGCAACAAGCAAGCAACAAGCAACCTTATTTAGTGATGGAATGGTGGATATGGAAAAGAAAATGGAAGCCATGTGCTTCTATCTCCTCAATAGTCCATTGTTCAGAGACCCAAAGCCAGGAAATGGGGAGGTGTGATCCAAATTGGATCATCACTAAAATCTCTTTGTAAACTTTGCAATAAGCATTTAATTTTTTATTTTTTTTGCAAAGTTGAAGAAATGTCCAAAAATTTACTTGGAAGTTGAAATGAACCATTGTGATGGTTGACTCTCTAAGGAAGTTCATTAAAATGAAGGTTGTTATGAAGAAGGGCTTTCAATGGAAGAGAAAAGAGGAGATACTAAGAGGAAATGAAGAAGGACAATTTTGGAGAGGAGGGCTCTAAGAGACAATCAACTTAAAGATCATAAGACAAGGGAGACATTGTGCCTAGCCACACATGAGAAAATATTTTTGTTGAGTTCAATCCACCTATAAATTTGTTTATGCTAGTGAGTAATAATGCATAAGGTTTTGTATGCATAGCTCACCCTTTTTTAATCAATTCCTCTTAATGAAAATCCCCTAGAACTTGGTTTCCATAGTGAATCTATGTTGTTATGACATGTGACTAAGCACTTTATTCTAGGGTTGTTATGTTTGTCACTCTGGTTTTCATTTGGTGGAACTGTTGGGTTTATATTAGTGCATGTGCACTATTTAACATACGCATATCAACACAATCCCATATTCACTATTGCATTTCTTCCTTGCGCTCTATTCCATGGACATAAAAAAAATGTGTGTGCATGTGTCTTTTACATGCTACATGATCAACGTGTTAATTGGCTTGTTTGTTGGTGTAAAAATCACATCTAAAACACTATACCTCTCATTGTATTAAATGGTACGAGTCATTAAAGTATTGTAATCACTAGTATGTGTGTGTGAATTCAGCTTCTTGGAATTTGGTGATAGTCCAAGAGAAACACCAATACACAATGTTATCTACAACCCCTCTACCATGCTTGATTACTAGTTATAGTCTCATATCTCAATCAATGATATATGGTGTAATTACAGTGTTATGATTAATTCTTTGGATTGTTGATTGTACCCACAACTTCCTTGCTTAGTTATTTGGATTGTTGAAGTGCTAAGAACCATTGATTGGTAGCAATAGTGCTCATTCACAGTTGATGAAAACAATTATCTTTAGTTGATTCACTATGTAAGGCATATAAAAGACACCTACAACTAATCCTTCATTCAATTCTTGC
The DNA here is from genome assembly GCA_009831015.1 of Picea engelmannii. Lineage (NCBI taxonomy): Eukaryota > Viridiplantae > Streptophyta > Pinopsida > Pinales > Pinaceae > Picea > Picea engelmannii. The sequence continues at coordinate 654,877 of ML786149.1, read as the reverse complement.
TTAGCGTGGTGGTATATTTGAAGTCATGTGATTTTCTAATTGTCTTTGTAGAGTGGGTTGTCAATTGTAAATTGGAATGTTATTGGTTGGTTTCTTTGGCTACAGTGATAGCAATATCTAGATGGAAGTGCTTGCATCCTGTTATAATTTTGATTGGGAAGTGATGGAAATGAATTGAGTTCTAAATTAGAGTATATAAATTGAGTGTGAAAACAAATTTAGGAGTGTTGTATGGTTTATATTGGAAATTTTTTTGCTTTGACCATTTTATCATGACTATGTATATTTTCTCATTCAAGCACATAAAACAAAATCTATTTTCATAGAGGATCCATGTGGACGAAATGGATAGGTCATAGGCCTACTGTTACGGATCATTGATAGAGACAATTTTTCCATGCATTAGCATTTTTGAGCTTGTATTGAGTGCTTGGCGTAATAACAATTGTTTTGTTTATATTAATACTCAAACATGTTTTGCATAGACTAGAGTATATGTACTCAAACATGTTATTTTTCTCAGTATATATGTGCTCAAGCATGTGTTTTTTTGGATAACATATGACTTTGAACTTCTAATGATGATTAATCTCTCATGTTGTGATTTCCTATATGAAAGGGAAGGAAAATTGAGTCACAAATGCATCAGGTTGGGGACCTAGAATTCAATCAATGACCTCCTTGAAGGTAGATTTAAAAGACTAGGTACTAAGCCACTTTCAAGGAGACCATTGGTACAAAGAAATTGAATCCATGTTGGAAAAAGGGAATGTTGTGGAAGCAATGTATGAAAGTTACATGTTAGACTCAGATGGACTTTTACAATACTTGGAAAGGATGTACATACCTAAGAATATGAACCTTCAAAGGTTGGTGTTATTAAAAGATCGGCGCACATTAGGGTAATTTTGAAGTAAAAAAATGGGCCTCAAAACAGAAAATCTAATATCAAAATCAATTTTAAAATAACCAATAAGACTCAATATGATGATGTCAAGCATAGGGGTAAATAGTTTTGGAGGGAAAGGAAGAAAAACTACTTTTCTTAATTTTATTTTTGATTTATCTCCTTATAGGTTTACTCAAATTTCAAGTGTAGGGACTCGTTTGCTGCAGAATTAAATTATGCATCCAACAAATACCCACTCTACATACTTTTGATAGATCCGTAGTGAGATAAACTAGAAATTCATAACTATTGTTTTATTATTTTCCTTAGAAGGATCATTTTAGACCTCAAATTTCCCCTAATGCATGTTATGCAGCCCATCTTGGTGCAGTGAAGATGTATCACAAAATAAAGAGAATTTTATTTTGGCTAGGTATGAAAAGCAATATCATTCAAGAAACACATTTTTTCATGTATTTCTAGTTTATTTCAATGTGGATCTATCAAAAGTATGTAGAGTGGGTACTCATTGGATGAAAAATTTAATTCTACATCCAATGAGTGCCTACATTTAAAATTTGAGTAAACCTATAAGGAGATAAGTCAAAAATATGATAAAAAAATTGGTTTTCTTTCTTTCCCTTTGAAAATTTATAAATCTTGTTTGATCATTTTAACTCTTATTTTATTATTTTACTTAGGAGGCCCATTTTAGACTTCAAATTTCCCCTTATGCATGTTGTGAAACCCCTCATGATGTAGTGAAGATGTATCAAAAAATGAAGGGAATTTTCTTTTGACTTGTATGAAAAGAGATATCATTCAATTTGTGACCCAATGCCTCGAGTGTAAAAAAGTCAAAGTAGAGAACCATCATCTTGTCGACCTACTCCAACCCCATGACATCCATGGAAGCAAGTGGTAATTTGTTTCCTTAGATTTTATAGTTGGTATACCCATGACCCCATAAAGGCATAATTGTATTATGGTGGTTATTGATTTATTGACCAAGAGTGCCCACTTCATTCTCATTAAGAGTACCTATGATGTTGCTACAATAGCCAAATATTTCTCAAATAAATTGTACAATTACATGGAATACCCCGAAAACTTATTTTATATCGAGATTCTTGTCTCACCTCTCAGTTTTGGACCTGCCTTTAGACCTCCCTAGGAACAAAGTTAAATTTTAGTGTCACTTACGGTCCTCAAATAGATGGCCAAACTAAAAGAGCTAACCAAGTTTCGGAGGATATTTTACGGATGTATGTAATGGATTGACAAAATAGATGGGAATAATATATTAACCTTGTTGAATTTTCATACAAAAATGACTATCATAGTTTCTTTTGCATGTCTCCATATGAATTTTTATATGGGAGACCTTAGAGAGCAACTTTGATTTTGAATTGTTTTGAGGATTAGGGAGTGTTGGGACCCAAGATATTGCGAGAGATGGAAGAGAAAATGGTGTAGATAAAGAGTATACTTAAGGAAGCCAAAGATCATTAAAAATAGTTACATTATCACCAAAAAGAGTTGCATTAAGCATGGCCCTCATGGGAATACGCTTTGAAGAAATCTACAAGAAGCCCTAGAAATATGGCCAAATGGTTAAGAAGCCCTAGAAGTGTGGTTATGAAGCCCGAAGTTTATTGAACAAGAAAACCATGAAGGACATTACAAATTCATATAACACATCCATATATTGATAGTCCTCATCATGTCGTTTCCAACGGTAGGTAGTATGTCACGTGGTCCCTCACGATTGAGGAGATATGCCCTCTTGAAGATGGAAGCCTCGAAATATGGTTAAGAAGCCCATAAATGGTTCTAACAAGAAGTGACAATTCGGCCCCAAAATTAAGAAGAAAGGAAGATAAATAGTTATAACAAGATATTACAAGTCAGGCCTAAAGCAAGTAAATTTGTTAATTAGAAAAGTATAAATACACTTCAAGAAGCCTCTCATTTGTACAACCAAGTTCATTGAATATCTATCAAGTGAGAAAGTGATCTCGACTAATCTAAAGCAGTGAATAAAGGGAGAAGGTGAAGTCTTAGAGCCACGGAGGAGAGTGAAGGGTTTATGAGAAATCTTAATTTAGCTAACCCTCACGGGTCAGACTTAGGGCTTCCCACGAGGCACCCCAACGAATTGACTGGTGTTCATCACGTGAGGCATTGTTGGTTGCATGGATTAGTCCCACGAGGCCGAGGAATATTTGAGAAAGATGTTCATCCCTGGATGTAGAAGTTGATAAAGTTATGAATTTCAGTGATCTAATGCACCGGGTTTGTTACAGAATTAAAGGTATGTTTTTATATGTATTTTGAGGGTTATGTATTGATACATGCTTAAGGCATGTTTTGGATATTTGGGCATATATGCTTTGAGACACATATTGGATGTATAGTATATGTTTGGTACATGGTTTGAGGCATATTGTTGGTACATATCTTGGATATGTTGGCATACATCTTTTGCGCATAGTTGAGGTACATTTTGGGATACTTGGATACATGGATTAAGGCATATATTGACACATTGTTTGAGGTATATCATTGATGAGTTGGCATATGCTCGATGGATATGGTTGGCTCCACATTTTGGATTTTGGCTCCACATTTTGAGATACATATCTTGGATGGTTTGGCACATGCTTAAGGCATGCTTTTTGCATATGGTTTGAGAAGCATCTTGGATAGTAAGAACATGGTTTGAGATGTACTTTGGTATATGTTTACATATCTTGGTACATGGTTGATGGATGTTATGGTACATATCTTAGTACATGGTTGATGGATGTTATGGTACACATATCTTAGCACATAATTGGTGATCTTGGTATATGATCTATGTGAGTGGGTCTGGTTTTAGTTGATGATGAGATATCAGTGACAATGAAAAGTTGGATGATAGGTTGATTATCAGTGACAGTGTCGGTGGCAGGTTGAGTCTACACTTATATTTCAGGGAAAAAGGAAGAGGCAAGGAAAGGGGGTCGTAGCCTCATTCTGGTTGGAGCCGAAGAATACAGGGAGTTGGAGCTTCCTTCAGGTTGGAGCCTGCAAATTAGGGGGTTGTAGCCTCCTTCCGACTGGAGATATAGAACTCAGGGAGTTGGAGCCTGTAAATCGAGGTTTTGGAGCCTCCTTCTAGTTGGAGCTGTAGAATTTGGGGAGTTGTATCTTCCTTTAGGTTGGAGCTTGTAAACAATGGGTTGGTTCCTCCTTCTAGTTGGTGTTGGAGAATTTTGGAAGTTGGTGCTTCCTACGAATGTAATATTTTGATATATAAGAAAACATTCCATGGTTTTCTCCCATTTGGATTTCCACGTAAAATTATGGCGTATTGCGTATCTGTGGTTATGACGTGATGCATTGTTTATGGTTATATTTTTATGATATGTTAAATGCAATCATAAGTGAATGGAATCATTGATAAGTTAATGTTGTGATTTAAATTGGTAAAAAGTGTTCAACATTTATTCACCCCCCCTCTCAGTATTGGTGAATATTCCTAAATTTGTATTAGAGCAGGTTCTTTAAGAATCAGTCTAACCCTTGGAAAGTAGATCATGGATAATAGATACACAGATAATGGGACACCAATGTTTGATGGTCAGAATGGTCAAAACTATGAAATGTGGAGCACACGAATGAAAACATTTTTGCAGGCACATGGGTATGATGTTTGGTACTCAATCATTACAGGATACACCACCTCAAATAAATTGAAGACTGCAGCCAAGAAGGAATTAAAAATAAACAACAAAATAACAATGGATTTCATCCTAGAAGGATTACCTGATCTAGTAAAAGACAAAGTGGGACAATGTTCATCGGCCAAAGAACTTTGGGATAAGCTAAATAATCTCTATTACAAGGGATCTCATAGCATCACAAATCTATATCATGCTAAAGAATAAATAAGGATGGAACAAGAAGAAAGATTCTCATCGTGTCAAACAGATCCAGAAGAAGAAGATTGTGAAGAAGGCGTAGTGGATTTTAAGCCTAAACTAATCAGTGTTTTAAGTGAGATAATAAAGGAAAGGAGGGAAAACAAGTCTCTCAATGAATAATTGATCAAGCTAAAGGAAAGTTTTGAAGAAGTCAAGAAGGTTATCATAAATCTAAAAGCTCAGCTGGAAGAAGCCAAAGTGATTGAAGAAACTCTCAAGGATCAATTGAAACAAAAACAATGTTTGGAAGACGAAATTGTATCACAAAGAAAGGAAGCAGAGAAGAGAGAAGAAAGTTTGACAAGTCATCTTAAGGAAAACTATAAGGACTTAAACAATCTTGAAGCAAAATTTGGTCAACAAGAAAGAATATTTGAAGAAGAAATCATCTCTTTGAAGACCCAAATTGAAGAAGCAAAGAGAACGAAAGAAGTAATGAAGATCTAGATGATGAACAAAGAAGAATATTGTGAGAATATTGAAGAAGAAGTTGTCACATTAAGTGTTTAGGTTGACAAGATCAACAAGAACTTGAAAATATCTCAAGTACTAGAAGATGTTTTCAACTATCAAAGGTCACAATTCATTAAAATAGGTGTTGGATACATTGGTGAGGCCTCATGTAAATAAGATGAAAATACCAATCCCAACAAGAATGTTGAAGAGAGAGGAAGATCCACACAACCAACAATGAAATTTGAAGAGAAGTGTTCCAGGTTACCAGAAAAGAAGAATGAAAAGAAGGCTAAAAATTATGCAGACATTCTCAAAGGAAGCAATCATGGCCAACAAAATTCAAAGAGGAATGAATGCATAAGAGACGTATTTCAAAGAAGACCTTCTACCTCCAGGTATCAAAGAATATTCAATCATTATGAAGGAAACAACATAAGAGAAGATCATGATCAACCAAGGCATGAATTCAGAAGGATTGCATCACAAGGAAGATTATTGACTCCCAAGTATCAAAGCTTCTTTTATGGTTATTGTTTTACTTGTAATAACTTTGGTAATAAAGTTGTAGATTGCAGAGCTTATGGAAGAAATTTTCAAGCAAGAAATGTTTATATACCCCCCCACAACATTGAATGTTACAAATGCCAAAAATATGGACACATAGCTCATGAGTGTAGAATCATGATGGATACCTCCATGAAAGAAAACAATGATGTCAAGAGCAAGAAGGTTTGGAGAAGAAAGAAATAACAAAAGCGCAGGTGAATGAAGTACTCCCATAAATCATACTCTCGGGATTTGAAGTAGTGTGAAATCATGATGAATCTACAAGTAAATAGGAATATGTCAATGATGAATCCACATCAGAGCAACTTCATCCATTTTTTTAAGCCATTCGTCTTGGAGACTCCCAATAAATATGAATTTTGAAGAGGGGGAGTCTAGGAAACAACTATTGCAGATCAGAGAATTATCTTTCAGACAGTCTGAAGTGTTTGTTTACAGATTTTGGGAAGACATGTTATGAATTCTTTGATGGAAAAAGTAGAGAATGTCTCATGACAGAGTGGTTGATTAAGAAGCAGTTTTTCAAGAACACATCTCCATGCAGGTATGAAAAGGTCAACTGGCAGTTATTGTTAAGCCCTAAATAGTGGCTCATTACCCCTTAATAGGGGCATATTACATTAGTAATGTTATTTTATTTATGTTGGTTTTATTCCATTAGTTGTAATTATACCTCCTAGTCTCCTATATATACCAAGGAGACATTTTCATTTTGAATCATCTTGTAATTGTACATTTATGTGGGCATAAGGAGGTTTCCCCCTCGAAGAGGGTTATTATATGAATTTATCTCTTTTTCAAGGCGTTGAGTACTTATTCTGAGGTTTTTCTATGCTATATTGATATTTGGTTCCTAACATATGGTATAAAAGCTCAAGGTCACGGGGTTTCGCTGCTACATCTGAGACACCGTGGAATTTTCGCTATAACTTGTTTTCTACAACATTTCAAAAGGAAAGTCTTGGAGGATATTTAGTAGACGGATCAAGGTACGTTGGGTTAAAATTTCAGCTCCTGAGGCCTTACACTTTCAGAGATACAGCCTTTGTAAGATAGGGTTCTGGAATCATCCTAAATTGAGTCATTGTGGAATTTTTTCTATAAAAACATTTATGTAATGTTTCAAACCCTGAGCTCTGGAGGCTATTCACAAACAGTAGTAAGGTATACGTGGTAAAAATTTCAGCTTATGGGTCATCATACAATTGTAGATGCACCCTGTGGAAGGTAGGGTATCTGACTAGTCCTATTGACTAGTCTCAAGAAGGTGTTCCAGGTAAAACTATCATAAATTCTTCGTAGAGTATCCAAATTGAGTGAGACTTGTTGCATTGGATAGTGGAAATTTTGTAGTATTTCAAGTATACGTTTTAGAGTTATCAATTATTTTGTGCGGGGCACACTATACAAGTGAGATATCCTGGAAAGGCTAAAAATCAACAAGTTGTGGGGAAGTTATCGTAAATTCCTCTTGACAAATCCAATTTTGATAAGACCTGTGGCATTGCAGAGAAGAAATATTACAAAACTGCAAAAAATAAAGTTTCATACCCAGAAGGGCCGAAACTTTGGAGATACATCAGAAGAAAGATTGTCTAGCAGAACCACCTCAAAATCAAGGTTCAAAAGTGATACTTGGCCAACATGCCACCCAAAAAGGGAACTTCTATACCAAATAAGCCTCTAGAAAATCCTACTTGGACTCTTGATGAAGGTGAAGAAATGCGTAGGGACATAAATGAATTACAAAAGAAGACAGTGACAAAAGATGAACTACAAGGGATGATGGATTCAACTGAAGCTAAATTAGAGGCAATAATGGATACTAAGATAGATGGTTTAAAAAGGGAGATCATGGAAGGATTGAAAAAATTCCTAATAGAGAGGACACCTGAAACTGAAAATGTGTCCCATGAAATTCATGATGAGGACACAAGGAAGATGAATCAAGAATTGAGAAACTCCAACTTTGGGTTGAAGACCAACCACGTTCCTAAGATCGATATGAGGAAGTTTGATGGCAAGGACCCAATCACATAGATACTTCAGATGGATCAATTCTTTGATCTACATAATGTTCCACATACACAAAAGGTATGAATTGCTTCTTTATATTTAGAACCCAATCAATTTGTATGGTATCGATGGCTTTGTTCTCTCAAATCACTCTTCACTTGGACAATTTTCACGGAAGAAATTATAGCACACTATGAGGATACAAGGAACAATACCTTCTTTAGCCAATTGATAAATCTCAAGCAAAAGGGTTCAGTTACAGAGCACATTGAGAAATTCCAAAGATTGAATATAAAGGTAACAGATATTCCAGATGAGCACTTGATTGATGTATTCATAGGAACTTTAAAGGATAACATTCAACATGAGGTTCACCTTTGGGAACCCAAATCATTGGAGAATGCATTTAGGGTGGCAAGAAATGTTAAAAGTAAAAATATGGCTATGGCTTCTAGAAGGATCAATCCTAACAGCTATAGAGAGAATAATTCTCCTTCTTTTAAAACACCTCAACCTACAAGGTTGACACCTCAACAATTGGAGGAAAGAAAAGAAAAAGGTTTATGCTTCAATTGTGACAACAAGTACAGTAAGGGACATAAGTTTGGTGAGAATAAATTATTCTACATAGATTGTGAAGAGGAAGAAGAACAAGAACAATAACCATCTCAAGATGAACACATAGAAGCAATTTTGTCTGAAGAGTTGAATCCCACGATATCGTGTAATGCATTGGCTAGAATTAGCACTCCTCAAACCCTCAAGATCGAAGGATATATCAATAAGAAAAAGGTAATAGTCCTAATTGATTCTGGCAGTACTCATAATTTCATTCACTATAAATTAGCCAAAGATCTCAATTGCTTTGTATATCCAGCGCCAGAGTTTCAAGTAATGATTGCAAATGGAGGAACTATCAATTGCTC